>WBMY01010611.1:0-128859 GCA_013397315.1 Donacobius atricapilla | reverse complement strand
GGGGGGGGGTAAAGGAATTAAAAAATCCCACTGAGTAGATCACTGATGGCAAAAAGACAATCTTATAACTGTCAGTAAATGAGAATATTTTATAACATGATAAATGGTATTTGAATAGGATCCTTGGGGCTGAAGCAGCATCAGGAGCCCTTGGGCATGCATAAGGATATGGGTGTCTGCAGGATTTAGCCATCAGAGCACCATGGGTCATTAGAGAAAGCATGCAGGTCTTTAAATACAGTGGAGCACAAATGTTGTGTGGCTTAAAATTAAAAGTTAAGCTTTTATCTAGGAAGGGGTAAGCCCTGGAGAGATGAACTGTGTGATAAAGGAGGAATTTAGGACAGTCAGTGATGGTAAGAGACCTGGAGAGGAGAATTTCCTACCTGCCTAAATGAAAATTTACACACTGCCATCTGCCCAGGTAGACCCATATTTCAGGCAAGTGTTAGAGCACAGATCTCCCTTTTAACTTCAGTTTCTTTCATCAGAAACACAAGGCTCTAACAAAATATATTTTGGAGGAAAAGTCTCTGGTATGGAAGAACTGAAGCAAAATTACTTCAATCTTTTATGCCCTCTGTTTCTAAAAATACAGATGACTAATCGAAATAATAAAATATTCACATAGTAAGGAATCTGTGTTTACAGTTAATGCTGAATTACATCCAAAGACATTTTTAAATGGAAATTTAAGGGATGTCTTTGAAGAGAATGAGAGTCTTTTTCTCAGTTCACTCCTCAGAGGAGGAGCTTTGGGAAATCACTTTGGAAAGCCCATCATTGGTAGCCTTGCCAAAAGCCACCATGCAATCCTGGGCAGCACATCCCTCTATGTCTGCACAGCACTTCCCCTGACAAGAGCTGGCTACCTCCTGGGATGGTGCTGTACCGTACGTGTGATTTTGGCAGCATGCTCATTTCCTGCTATCCAGGAACATAAAATAACATTTTTCTTTTTGTGGTAGATGAGAAGAGGTTTGTGCCAGGGACTCACTGGAGGAGAGATTGGGAGAAAGAAGCAGGTCTGAGATCCCTCTCTGTCCTATGTGGTCCTAGGATTGGTGTGGGATGGGAAGGGCTGTGCTGCTGGAGGGTCCCAAGCAGATGGATGAGTACAGCTGGCTCTCCTGAAGCAAGTTCCATTTCGGAGCAGAAAACACTGGCCTGGTCTTGAAAAGTCTGGAATCTGACATCCACTTCTGTCCCAGACGAGCTGAATATCCTTAAGCAGGATGTTTCAGTTCCCCACAGCTCAGATTTCCACCTTAAAACCTATCTGCCTGAGTTTTGAACTCCCTGGTCCGGGTGAAGGAAGTACATGTGACTTTTAGAGCAGGTAGGTAGCCAGCGCTGCCATAGGTCAGCACACCTTGAGGAAGCAAGCTGGTCCAGGACTGTAGATATTGGTGAGCAATAGTCTCAAGGGGACTCTAAAAAATAGCATTAATAAAAAGAAAAAAAGGAGTGAGTCTTCTGTGGTGACAGCATGGTGTGTCATTTGCTGTGGTTTCACAAAATTCTGGTACTGAAAGTAGATATTGAGGAACACAGAGCTTTACAAACTGCTCAGTATGCTTTTTGAAGAGGTTTGCAAATCTACCTACCTTTCAAACTGTTACATTAGGGTTTCTAGGGTGGTCCACTAATCTAGATTGAAAGCATGCTCCAGCAAGAGAATGGATGATGATCCAGATATGAAGTAATCTTCCCTCTTCCTTCTGAGAGCCAATATATTTTCTACAAGGCACAGGCTGCTAGGGACTTACTAAACTGTTTCTCTTTCCCATCTCAGCTTCTAGTTTCATATTAATTTTTATATTGTTGGCTTCATAGGTTGACTACCATTCCCCCTGCATTATTTTCTTCCTGTTTACCTTTTTTTTATTCCACCCCTAGAAATGCATGAATCTAAGACAGGCTTTCCAATCCATAATACCTGAGGAGATCTGAAATGAGGTCAGAGAAATTCACCCATCTCTACCGAAAAATCCTGCTGCTCTACAGCCTTGCTGGATGTACTGCAAATGAAACAGACACACTTGCAGGACTGATAAGAGAGCTGGGGGTGTATTAAATGGAGACAGTCTGTGCACAGGAAAATCAGCAGGAGTCCTGTTTGGCCATTCCTTCTCTGG
Organism: Donacobius atricapilla; assembly: GCA_013397315.1. NCBI lineage: Eukaryota > Metazoa > Chordata > Aves > Passeriformes > Mimidae > Donacobius > Donacobius atricapilla. The sequence continues at coordinate 126,721 of WBMY01010611.1, read as the reverse complement.
GAATAATGTGGTGTTGGACTTCTCTGATTTCCTTGTAGTAAATCTGGAAATGACATCGCTGTAGCAAAGCAGTCAGCTTGGTCTTAATGGCTGTCACACCACTGCATGCCAAGGTCATTTAGAAAGTCACCAGTAACTTTCTGGGAAAAGCAGCTCTCCCCACTTCAAAGGCTCAGGCTGCTGCCACCAGAGCTAGTTTTTCTTCTTCACGCCAGGCCTTGGTGCTTGCTGCCAAGCATGAAGGAAAATCTGCGAAGTAAGTCAATGTTTGCAGTTTCAGAACATGAAGAATAATTTCCTTCCCTGTTGCCAAGGCAGACCCGAAGGCAAGGAGCTGAAGGGACACCCCCCCGCCCCAAGGGCAGCAGCAGGCATGTGTCCCTCTTGTTCCTTTGCAGGATAAGACATTCCCGTTCCTGATTCTGAGTGTTAAAACCTTCTGGAAATGCAATGTTAAAGGACATCTATTAGTATGCTAACATGGCCCTGTGTGTCCCTTAAGAAAAAAAACATGACAATGAGGAGAACTTAACATTGTGCCCAAAGATGTGCACTGGCTGAAAGAGACCTTGATGTTGGATTCAGACACAGAGTTAGGCCTGAGGTAGTCTCAGAGGTAGTTTCCAGAAACTTTCAGGAGAAGACATTTCCGTTTCCTTTTGGTCATCCCTCCTGGTGACTCAGCCTGATTTAAGCCAGGCTTGGCAGAATCCACTACCCCCCTCTTCCTCTTCTGGGTTATGCTTCCCCCATACCCTCTTGCTGGGTCAGGTAACACTGCTTGTGAGGACATGGGTTATCCATTCATAACTGTGGTGGGACTCAAAAATAATTCCCCAGAAAAGTCTATGGGAAGAGGGAGGCTAATGAAAGATTTGGCTTTGAGAACAGTTGTTATAAACCAGTTCTTAATCACTCTTGGGAGCTGGAGAGTTCTCCCAGGCTTATTTTTGGCAATTCTTAAAATACTATTCTTCGTTTTTTTCATCCTCCACCCATTTGGATTTGGAGTGCTCAGAAGAGGTAAGGCAGTAGACATTTGGCTGATCAAAAAGCCCTGATGGGACATCCAAATGAATATTTTTTCCTGTCTGAGACACATCAGTGGGATCAGGTAGGAAGCTTCCCCCTTCTAATGCAGATCCCCAAACATTCTGGCTTCCCTGGGAAGGGGCATGCTTATGAACAAGATAAATGCACAGACGTTACATGCAGCTCCTCTGGGTGAAACCAGAGCTATTTTCCCCATTTTGGAGCTGATCCATGGAGCATGATGCTTCGTCTGCTCTGGTGCGTGCTCCTTCACCTGTCCAATCTCAGCACCTGGCTGTTGTGGTGGTATCAGGCACACACAGATGTCACTGGCGCATGCCAAACCTAAGTGACACAGACTTCAACATCAAGCCGAGGAAGGATGGTGGCTGCCATTTAGTTTAGAAAGCAGGATTCTGGTGCAGCAGCTCCACATAGTTGCTCTGATGAGCTACGTGGGAGTGCGTGTGTCAGGCAGAGGAATATACTACTCTTCCCCAAGTAAGGAAAGCTCTTAAGCTCTGAAATGCAGTTCTAGGTCAGGCAGTGGAAGGATTAATCATTTTTGCTTTACAGCTGGGCTCAAGATACAATTCTAAAGCAGTTTGGTCCAACATATACTGACTGAGGAAATTACATCAACCAAGGTAGGCCTGAGGCTCACTTTTTTAAAATGGAGGAGCTGTATTTAAACACAACATCCCACCCCCTTTCTAGTAGCAAGATAGAGTCACTTTTTTTCAACTCAAATCTATTCTTGGATCTGTCGGCAAAAGAAAACCCCCTTAGCAAATGAACTGGATGACAGTCTTTGGATATGATCCAACTTGCATGTGAGGTTGAATGGAGACAAATGACACCCTCTTGAGCCAGGGAATGCTGTGGGTGACAGAAGAACACCCTGTGGTGGATGACAACTATGTTTTCATAACCAAGCCTAAACCTTGGGACTACAGGAGAGGGAAGATGAGACACTGCAGTGAAACCACAGTGAGGAAGAACTTTGTGCCCTCACCCTCAGAGGTACCACTGTGGTTGAACCTCTGGTCACAACAAACCCATGAAGATGACAGGTGATGTTCAACCTAAAACACCTCCACAGAGCATCCCAGATTGACAGTTAATTTTTGCCCCAGGCAGAAGGAATCTGGTCCCATCTAGAAACTTCAGCCTTACATGACTATTTTGCACCATTCACACTTCTGGTAGGAAGAGTTCCATGCATGGGACCTGCGTTTGTGCCCCCTACTTTCATTGCTACAGCAAAGAGCGTCAAAAGTTGGTTTATAGTTCAAAGCATTTGCTTTGACACAGTCTTCAGTTGTCACAGATTTGGGTATTAAAGCCTTTATCATCATAGTTTCCAGTAATAGGTCACAACATGTTTGCCAGTTTTATTAACTTGGACAAAATAAGATAAAACTTACTTAGCTTTCAGAGTGTATGCACCATGCAAATGCCAAACGATCTGGGTTTTAAAACAATCTAAAGCTACAAAAAAGAAAGGAAGATAATTATTTTTAGCTCTGATTCAATGCACAGCAGCAAGCCCCCTGTATATCATAACGAGGAGGGTGGAATGATGCAGAGGCAGGGAAGAACAGCCTGAGAGAACAAAGAAAAAGAAAAAGAGGGAAAGGAAACTTCTTAAGCTATTATTGCCTTTGCAGTCTTCTTATCTGGAACCTAGTACAAGAATAATTGAATTACAATGCAATAATTACTAGGTTAATGAGGGCAGACAGGCAATTGCAATATTCCTAGTTTTCTTCCTTCCCTTTCCTGAAAATACTTAAAATAATTGGTAAACAAAATGGGTTATTTATAAATACCGACAGACTATACATCCCATACTAGTACAGATAAGCAGGGAGAATGGAAAAAATTATTTGCCTGAGATTTGGAGACATTGAAAGGAAAAGCGTCCCTTAAGCAAACAGGGCTGTATACTATCAGAGCTAACTTCACAGCTGGCTGTTAAACACCCAAGCTGCTTTAAAACTTGACTTAGAGATGCTGAATACATAGTTTTAACTCCTAATGAGGTGTTAAGTGGCTCAGTAATTTATTTCCTTCCCAGGGGCTAATGATCGTGTCAGAAGGGAAAGGGCAGCTATCAGCCTTGACATTTCGGTGATCCCCATCAGGACTGGCAGAATTATTATCGCCTTGTTCGCCACAAGGCAGTGAGCTCTCCCGGTGTCAGCAGCACAGTGGGATTTTTTTTTCCCCCCCTTATTCATGTCATAGCAGCCTGTGTTATTCCTAGCCGGGGCTAAACATCGCAGGAAGGATGACAAAGAAGTAGCCTGTGCCTGGGGAAGTTTGTCAGGAAACCTCAGGAAGATGAGGAGCTCCCACTGAAAGCCAAAGCTGTGCCAGCTCATTAGCACGGTATGGGGAAAACATCTCCTAATGACATAGGATACGGCTACTTGCTGCCTTTTTGAAACATCATGTTTTCTAACTCAGCACAGGTCAGCTCTAATCAATGCGGGTTTTATGCCTCAGCTGCCAGCTGCTTTTGAGCACAGCCTCTCAGAGCAAAGCTGGGAATGGTTTGCAAAATCTTCCTTTTCTGCTTTTTCATACCAGGATAAAATCAGGATGAAGTAAATATTTCATTCCGTTTTGGTTACTTTATGTCCATGTAGGTGCTGCTTTGCTAAGGCACAGTCTATTGTGCCAAGCAGCAGTGTTTGTAGGCTTGTGTGACTGCAGATCTCTCTTAACTTCTCTGCTAGAATTGCTCATTGAGTGAAACGAGGCTAAATCTTAACAAGTTCCATGGTGAGGCCAATACAAGAAGTCAGTCTGTCTGCTTTGGGAAGCACCAGAAAGTGAAAAGTTACTATTTATACATACTGATAATGATGAAGTACAGAGAGATGCTTGCTCTTTTGGGGTATTGCTTGGCTCAGTAAAGATGAGCTGTGTGGGCTAACAGAGAATCAGAGAATGGTTTTGGGTTGAAAGGGACCTAAAAGATCAACTAAGTCCAATCCCTTGCTAAGGGCAAGGACATCTTTCACTAGACCAGATTGCTCAAAATCCCATCCAACCCGGCCTTGAACAGTGCCAGGGTTGGGGCATCTGCAACTTCTCTGGACAACTTCATACATGTGGTAAAGGAATGAATGAATCCTGTTGTGCTGACGCAACATAGGCTCTGAAGATCTGTGGCTGTGTATAGTCAGGTCTGCAGATGGACTTTGAAGGTGAATGTGGAAACCAAAGCCAGCTGCCTGGGTCAAGAGCTTGCAGAATGGTGAATATTCAGATAAAAAAAATACATCGTATTATTTTGTCTCTTATTTTTTTTCTTTTCTTCTTTCTTCTTGCTTATTGCTCATGTCTTTTGTTTGTAAATGGTTTTCAGGAAATGTCCAGTATGAAACATCACTACAGTTCTTGTCTTACAATAGGGTAGCTCTGGTGGGACTGGTGTTAGCTTCAGAGAAAGAAAAATGTGGCCCCCTGATTTCCATGGGTGAGGTAGGCTTCCTCTGTGCTGGGTTGTTTGTCAGAGCCATGTGTTTCAGCCTCTCCTACAACAAAATCTCTGCCTCGGTGAAGATAAGATCACAGTAAAGGCTTGTCATACCTGTTGTCCAATTATGTCAGTCTGTAAAAACAGCTCCAAGTGAATAAAAATAGCTTTGACAGTGTAAATTACAGTGTTCTGTTGTGTGACTAATTTCAGAGCCTTGGTGTGATAACTTAGTTGCTGTAACAATTAAGACTATACAATGCCTTGGTAACAGACATGAAACTCGGAGTTAGGCCCATCTTAACTCTTTGTCTTAGCATGTTTTTGAAATGGACTTTGCCAAATGTCTTTTCCACCCTGCCGTCTAAGCTAGGAGAAGGTATAACATTTTTCCTGCTCTATTATCATGGCTATTTAAAAGTTTTAATTTATGTATTTCAATCCACCTGTCCCCCTGCTCCTGCTACCTTTTGTAGCTGCTGCAGAGAGCATCTCTTCCAGAGGACAGGGACAACTGGTGAACGCATTGTTTGGCTTAAAGGACACTGCTGGCAATCCCAGTTCCTGTAAGTCTGTAGGACATTGTTGCTGAGGTCTGGCAACCTCTTAGAAGCCAGGCAAATGGGACATGTGAAGGGGCCCTCTTCCAGCTAAAGAAACACAAACATGCACGCAGGACCATTAGGGCAGTAAGGGGTTATGCACACAGTGCAAGATGAGCAGCTGCTTGGAAACTTTATTGCATGGAGAGGGAGGTCTCAGCACAGGCAAGGTCTTCCACCTTACTCAGCTACACTGCATGATTTTGAATGTCTTCATGAGTAACAGCACAGGAAGGGAAGGGTGGTGTATAGGGTGACCCTTTTTGTTGTACAGAAAAACGACCACTGCCACAGAACCAGACCAAAGTTCTCCTTGTTTGGACTTCTTACCCTCATGCTCTGCAGTATGGTTAGATGTGAGCACTTTGCTGAGGTCTCAGCTTGGCTACTTAATCATGGCATTGCAGCATGCCAGCTTCCAGGGGTATATTCCATTTTTAATTGCCAGTGCATTACTCCTTTGTACTCTGTAATTTGTCACACTGCGGGAGACTGTTTTTGCAGTGTCTGTGCTCCATTCTATTGCATATCACCTCATCTAAAGTTAAACTCCAAAACAAAATAAATGCTATCCGTTCTGTTGAGCATTAAGTATTGAATAGGGGTTTAGCTGAAGTTAGATGCTACAATTCATTCTGACATAGCAAAGGATAAAAGGGATAATAAGAAACCCTTGCATAGCTAAGCTTTTTATCTAGGAAGCCTTATGGTATATAATTTTATCTTGTTAATATATTAATCTAAGAGTCAGGTGACCAAGATTTCACACTCCAGAAATAAAACCATAATGAGCAAGGATTTAAATGCAATATATGTCCATGCCACAAGCCATTACAGTATAATGACATTTAATTTTCATGTGCATACAAAAATGCCTTTCTATGGATATTGTCTTGAAAAATTGGTGAGCTGGCAAGAGACGGTACTGAATGAAGAAAATATTTGCTTTTAGTCATGCAGGGTAAATGCAGTGCCTGAATGGTATTTCTCAAAACAAACTGCTGTTCCAATTTTCTATCTTGTCCAGCTTGACTTCTCACAATTGTCTGTATGTTATGTATGTTCCAGGGGCAAGGGGAAAGCCTGGGAAAGATCAAGCTCTGAGATTTCAGGCATTTTATTTTGTTCCCTGGTTTTTCAGTGGTAAAAAGAGCTTTATGGCATTTCCATTTGTAAAAAAGGTGCTATGAGGAAAGATTTCTGTGGTGTTTCTGAAACAGAAAGATTGGGGAAAGGACCTCAGCGAATGATTGCCAATCCCACATGGTTAGTTTTTCATTTTTCAGACCTGTTCCTTTAGGATCATGCCAAGCAAGTGCCTCTGACATTTTTTTAATGTGACTTGGGAGCATCAGAAATCTCCAGAAAAATAGCTTCACTGGTAGTTTTCCAAAGGGTTTTTCCCGCATGTCCCATCCTGGACATATAGGATACCCACATATTATGTCTGAGCCTTGCTGTTAGAAGAGGAGATAAAATGCTCTGGGTGATGTTGTACAGCCCCTCTGGCTGTATTCATGATCCTTTGCTTCATTTGCCTCAGACCTCTGGCCACTGCCCTGCTTTCCACAGTCTGAGAGAGAAGCTTCTTAGGGTTTTATGTATGGTGAGTAGACTCATGAGCCATACAGTCCTTGGCCCCACTCAAAAACATTTATGCTCAAATCTTTCAGGCACTTTACTTTCATTATCATCCATTACTGTAAAATGATTTCTTAAATTAAGAGATCAAAACCCTGAAATCTGACTAACGGAGAGACACTGAGGTATCTCTTGTCTTCAAGGTTCCCAGCCTTGGGATCATTACAGTGGCAGTAGGCTAGGCACAGAAGTGGGAATTCAAAGCTCTGAGTGTTTTTTTAATGTCTTCATTTAAAATGAACATATTTTATGAGCATTCTCTTCTAATATGTAATTTCACTTTGCTATGAAATCCCAAGTTCTTGGCAATGTGATCCCACTGGAATATAATTCAGCAAATAACACAAAAGCACAGGCTTTTACTGGACTTTCTAGGACTGCACAACTTATACTTTGTAGGAATCCTCACTAATATTTGAGGGGATGATAATTAAAAAACTGAAACAACAACAAGCAAAAAATCCCAAGTTATTCCTCAATAAGAGATGAAAAGTACTCCATTTAGCTTTTATGAAGTAGATAACCAGGACCAGTCTTCTGTAGAGCTGCTGATAGGAGAAATCTCATGACTAAAAGAATGACAGCATAGAACTTCTTCCATTAGCAGGCACTGTCCCTGTGTGCAGCTTCTGTATTTTCTCAGCTGGATGCACTGACTGTATGTTTCGTCTCCCCTCAGTCTGACATGCCACCAGTCTCCCAAAGGCAGAAGGTTCTGAGCTACATGGCTCAAGAAACAAGGTTCCTAGCAGCAGCTCTCTGGACTCACTCCTTGTTATGCTGGAACAGCATCGGTTGCCAAGTCAGCTCTGAGGGCACCTACTCCTCATAAAAGGATTGAAGTTCCTGCTCAGACGGCTGCTCAGCTTAAATGGAGCATGGCTGATAGCCCTGAGACCTCAGAAGAGCATGATCTGTTTTATCCCCATCACGATTTTCATTATGAAACAACATTTCAGGGAACAAAATTATTTTGAAGTGGTGGTTCAATTTGATTAGCTTCAACTAGCTTAGCGAGCCAGAGGTGCAGGCATTTTAAGATTATACACATTAAGTTTTTGTTTACAGTTTGGCATGAGGCAAAAATAATGGTAACAGTTCCTCACTGTGAATCCAAATCCAGCTTTTAAACTTGTGTGCACCTCATCTGTCTCTGAGTTCTGTTTTATTTTTCCTCCCCCTAGTATTTCCTGACATTTTTAAGCATTAAATTTTAATGTACTTAAACTCAAATGTGACTGCAGCCTCTAAGAAACACAGCATGCATTTTTGTCACACTCAGAAAGTCTTACAGCAGTGTGGGAGTTTCTTCTTTTCCTTCAGTTTCCTCAAATTTTGGAACCTCTGTTTCCAAAAGTGATGCCAGGAACCAGTACATGTGGCCTCAGCACATGATGGGAGTATGGCTGTAGAATAAACTTTAGAATAAACATTTTAAACCTGAACACCTGACCAGGGTGTTATATCACATCAATCATATCATATCATATACCATATCATATAATATCACATCATATCACATCTATCATATATCGTATATCACATCTACTGAGTCCTGGGCTATCTTAGTAATGCAACTAATCATAATAAATACAATAAAATAATGAAAGTTATTTTTTCACATGCTTACAAATACAATGACCATTAGCTAGCAAGGACTTTCATGCAATACTGGGCAGAACTAAAATGTGATTTAAATGTTTGATATCTTCTGAGGGATGGACAATCCCATTTGCTGTGTCAGATGGAGATTCTTTTATGTTGCTTCTCTTCTCGGCCATGCTCTTTAATGTAGAAAGTGTTTCTTTCCTGATGCGGAGGTATCTGTCCCTTTCTGTTCCAATGTAGTACATCACACATCATGGCATTTGTGTTTGATCCTTAAGAGATGTAAGTTACGGGAAAACATTCCCATTGTCAATTATGGTAACTTCTACAAAGTAGTTGGCTGAAGTGAAACCTTCCTGTAATTGCTAGGGCTTCTAAGCACAAACATCCCCTTTACATAGTAATCATAGCAACACAAAGCCCTCCAACTTTTTAGTAAGGAAATGTTCTATTGTTTCAATTTGCTGTAATTAAAGCCTGCTCTTTGCATTAGAAAATCAAATTCCATTTACAAGATGAATAACTCCCTTGAGTTCTCTTTGCTTCCATTGTTCTGAAGAGATCGAACTTCTCCCTGTTTGGCTAAGGAAGCCCTGGAGGTTTTTTTTCTCTCTTAAAATTAACCCCGTATAACATGCCGAGTGATAGCAGAATAAGAGCTCAGTGATGTTGCTGGTTGCAAGCTGCCTTGTTTTTCTTTTCCCGGAGAAGGTACCTCTCCTCCCAGAGAAGGTGACTCCCATGACTAGGGAGCCTCTCTGGTGGACCATTTCAACAGAGCTTTGGTTCAGAACTTGTGGATTTTATTCTTACAGTATTAACAAACCACTATAACCATTCCTGCAGAATCAGAAACAAATCTTAATTATTTGAGAGCAGATGGATGAAGATTTTTTGCTTGTTTCTTTTTTTTTCTTTGATCCAGCTTAGATCACATATCTTCTTTAACTAAAAAAAAAATCCCAAACCATACAGCTGTAAGCTACTTTATAGTTTAAAATAGGATGGTTATCCCCATGGATCTGCAAAAAATGGATCTAAAACTATCAATGCATACAAACCCTCCTCTATTCCCTTTTCTCTCTGTCAATATCTGTGCTCTCTGCAGCTCACCAAATCCTCCCTCAGCTCCTATTTATCATGGTAACAAGTCCAAGACCACCATTTTCTACAAAGCTGCAGAATAATTTCGGTTGAAAGGGAGATCATCTAGTCTGACCCGCTGGTCAAAGTTACTTGGGACCACACAGAGCTATCTTTCAAATATCCCCAAGAATGGTGATTCCTCAGGTTCTCTGGACCCCTGCCCTTGGGCTGCACCACTGTCATGGGCATATTTGCAGGAGAAAGATCACTCAAAAGTTTCTGCCGAAATTTAATACATTTCAAGAGTTTAATGTGACTGATATTAGGTCTATTACTCTTAATAGCCAGGCCATGGTTAGCAGTAATGGATTTTCTCCTCTTGCATTCAGGCATAAGGGACTCTCCTCCATCTCAGCAATCCAAGCACTGAATTTGAATCCTAACACAGCTTTAATGCTTCAGATGCATTGGCAGGAGTCTCTTGTTTGTCAGAGAGAGCAAAAATACTGCAGCAGTGAGCTGGCACAACCTTATGAGCAGAGCTGTGAAGAGGACATAAAAGTGGGAGCATGCTGGGGTGCCTAGAGAAAGCCTTGTGCCATTCCTTGCTTCCTCATCCAGCTCAGGCTTTGCTGCTGCTCCTCTGCCACTGCTAGCTCCAGGTCGTAAACAGCTCTAAGGATCAGGGGTGGATGCCAAGATAGCAGTGGGTTGGTGGCACAGAAGGTGGGAAGCAAAGGAAATGGTTTCTCCTGGATAACTCTCTCCTCGATATAAAATGGACCTGAGTATAAGGCTCTTGTGGTGACATCATATGAGTCAAGGGGCTGTAAAATGAAGTCACAGGCAACTGGGAAGACATTATGAACAGCGCTGGAGATCTTATCTGTGAGCAGCCTCAGTGCTTTGTCCAGAGATTAAAATATGTAAGCATTAAATATTTGACCATACAAAGAGACACATTGCAATCAGTGAAGCCCCTTAAAGCTGGTTCCTTTAACAACATAAATCAGTCAAATATTACAGGTTTTGAAAAAAAAGAATGCCTGAAAGTTTGGGATTTGTTTCTGTTTGTTTTAAACAATGAACTTAGAGCAATTGTTTGACATCAGAAATGTCCAAAACTTTTAGCGAGAGTGACTATGCTAATCAAGGCATTTTTTTGTTGGGATATTCCAATTTTCTATTTTCTTTAAGCTTAATTTAACATTTAAAACCAAGACTATAGCTGATTTTATTATGTGTTCCATCTCTGGAATTTGAAACTACTTGACGCAATGTTTTTGAACATTTTGATTTAAAAATGTGAGTTAGAGGAAGCCTTTGAAATTCCTGAATCATGTGAAAGAGACCTGTCTTGACCTTTACATAACCAGATGGTTTTATTGTCTTCTGTTTGGGTGGGTTGGTTTTTTAGGTGTTTTTTTTCTTCTTCTTTTTTTGGGGGGGAGGGGGTGGTGTTTTTTAGGTTGGTTGCTTATTTGTTTTGGGGTTTTTTTGGTTGGTTTTTAGGGTGGGGGGGTTTGGGGTTGGTTTTTTGGTGGTTTTTTTGGGTTGGGTTTCTTTGATTGAGTTTTTTCCCTATTTGGTTTATGTTAGCACCAATTCTTGACTACCTTTTTGTTTTCATGCACCACACCTGGCCTGATCTTCTGGGAGTCTCTAACCCTTCCTGAAATCCAGGGGGAAGAATATCCCTGCCACTGCTGAGGGACTTGCAAACATTGCAGAGAATTTGTCTCTGGTGTCCTATTTGACTTACGATACTGCAGTGAGTTGGTGGAATGTTTTTGCTGGGCAGTGCACACGACATTGCCCCTGCCACAGCCTCTGCCCAGCAAAACCAAATGAAATTCAGAGCTTAATGAAGGACAAAACACAGTGCCTTCCTGATTCCAAGGATTTCTTCTCTAACAATGTTTCTTTCATGACTTGTTCTAGTGATACAGAGTTATCATTGTGCCTTAAACAATGACTAGATTAAATCCAAAGGGAGTCTGCAAGTTTGTGTTGCCTTATCCAAAAGTACTGAGAACAAGAGGATACAGACAGGACAAAATTCCTTCTCCATTTCTTTTCAGCCTACTGCAAAGGTGGCAAGAAGCCTCAAGTGTTTGTCTTTGGAAGGATCAGCTCTTTCAGAACCAGGTGGTGTCAAGATCGATAGTTGTGAATGCAGTTTAGCATCCTTGCCAACTTTTAGCGTGCGTAGCTGCCTGTGTCAAACAGCCCCTGTGAAGGCCACGTGGTGATACCCTTTCTCACAGCAGGCAATCCCCCACTCTCCAGCTAGTCATAATCACACTAGAGAGGGTTGGACCCAGCAAGGGCAATGCAGATGGTAGATCCTCATGCACAGTGTGCAAATGGCAGGCTCAGATCCAAAGACCACGCAAAGCTTCACCAGCAGCCATTAGAAACCTGCAAACTCTGATTGGTATGATGGACAATTACTGTACTGAAGTTTTCTAAAGTACGTGGAGACCACTGTTAGTTCTCTTTTAACCTGCCTTTCTAACACCATACTGTCCTATGCTGGTAGGAGTAACAATGGCAAGCAGTGAAATGCAGTGTAAAAAGCTGCAGGGGAAAAAAATAAATACTAGGAAGGATGATGTGGTTTGGTGAAAATCAGTCTCCCCACCCCTGTGCAGCATGGAGGTGACAGTGCATGTAACAACAACTGCTTGCTTGGTATGGGTAAGTCATAGCTGGCAAATCTAATAGTCTAAGAGGTGAACTGTGCGTGGGCAGCCACATGACTTTGCCAAGGCTGGACATCAGGCAGACCAAGGGAATTGGCATATCCAAAGTAGGTCTCTGACACTCGGAAACCCAAAACACTAGTCCATGGAACACCACCATGCAGTCAGCTCTAAGTGTCAGTCCTAAGTGTGGAGTGAGTTCTTATCCAGTTTGGGATGGCAATACAGTACGTAAAATGAAGGAACAGCAGTTGTCTTCCCAAAGGTGTTTGTTTGCCACAGTTTGCATGTGCACATGCACAGTCAGAAACAGTCAGAGTCAGCAACAGGCACCTTTGGGATGGGCCTTAGTCAGCTTAAGTGAGTCATTCATCCAAACATTTCCCCGAGTTTAACCCTGCTGAGTGGCCTGCCTTCCTTCTGTCCTGTCTTAGGAGTCATGCTGGTGGGTTACCAGCATTCCCTGATGTCACTTGGTAGGTATTAGGATAAGGAAGCCCAGCACCTTGCAGTGTCAGGTGACAAGAACAGCTCCTGAGTCATGGGAGGAGCACCCCACATCCCATAATTGCAAGTGCACAGGTTAAAGGAGATATGGCCCATGACTGACACAGGAAGAATGTGGCTCGTTTACTGGCTGGCAAGAATGTGTGTGTGTGACATGGCTATACGTGGTATGAAATCAGGATTAATCAACTGCATGCTTTGGGACACTTGGGAGAAGGACTAAAACCTCATTTCAGGATACCTAGTGAGATTATTTTTGAAGCAGGAGGTGCTGGAGCCACTCCTGAACCACAGCAAAACCTGAGAACCCACCACAGGAAAAACAGACATCCCACAATACCCAGAACAGTGTTTGCATAGAAATGACAGCCAACCAATATGTGCTGTGTTGTTTTTGTGGTGAGTCATGGTGGTGAGAACACACCAGGTGAGTAGGAATGAACGGCCTGCAGAGTGTGGGGAACTCGTGCTCTGACATAATGCAAAAGCTTGTGTAACGTAGTGACAGCGATTTTTCCTCATGTCTCTTCAAACTTTGGAAAAGTCTCTCCAAAACACGTGTTATTTGGCTAGAACAAGGTTTGGAGCTGTGGACATGACCTCAGCCAAAACTTCCCACACAGTAAGAAGAGTAACATCTTATGTACTTTAAGCCCTTATTTAGGCAGCAAACTCCCCACCCCAGGCTATGCAAGCTTTATTCCTGGTCAACGGAACTTCATAGTTCCTGTGTTTCCAATTATTAGAGTACATATTACTTGGCATAAGCAAGGACTAGGATCTAGCCTTAAAACTGTAAGCACTTCAGGGCTGTGGGGTTTGTTTTGGGAGAACTCTTTGGTTTTTGCAACATGTTTAACATCTGGCAGCAATTCACCAATACTTTGGCATGGTGGCTCTAAGCACCATGTTCTTGACTGCAGCTGTGTCAATGCATAGCTATCTTCCTAATCATGGTGTTGGGATTTGTGAGATAAGCTAGAAACAGACTTTGATCTCTACTTAATGGGCCACCCCGCTGACTCTTATTTACGTTTTTGAGCCTTTTCTGCCCCATTTGTGGCTCAGGTATTCTCAGTTTGAATGGATGATGTTGATTTCTTCTCCCTAGGTCTCTACCAAAATTCATCTTGTCCATTTTGGAATGTCCCTCTGACCTGTGTAGACTGTTTTGGATTTTGATCCTATCCACTCAAGTCCTTGCAGGCTTTCTGACTCCACCCACAATCTTTTTAAGCATATGCTCTTCCACACCCTCTGTCATTAATCAGCTGTTTCTGTCCTACCCTTCAAGTCAGTCATCCCATCAAAGAAAAAAGTGAGTTTGGTACAGCCATGCTGGTGGGTGGGGTTTTTTTAACAGCTAATTACCTTCCAAGAATTTAAAATCCTTATTTGTGCCAGGGTCTTTCCAGGGATCAAAGCTAAGTTTAATGGGTCCTTCAGTTTGGTTTTAATTAGCTGGGTGCTGTTCAATTCCAGGTGCTCAGGGGTTTGTTTGTCCTTTACTGGTCCAGTATTGCTCAGATGCTCTGCTGCCCATTCCCCAGATGCTGCTGACCTGAGCTCACCTGACTCCTCCAAGCAGCCATCCTACAGGACCTGTTCCTAGAGGAGGACGTCTATACTGTCCTACTGTTCTTCCTCCTTCATGCTTTCATTTCAATAAACCTGACTCTCATATGGAGAATCACACAAGTCAATTCCATCAACAGCTCAGGCCCTCCTTCTCACCTAAATCAGCACAGCAGCCTTTTGAATCATTCTGGGCATTTTCCTTTGTCTTCAAGGGAATTGGATCAAACCTTCACTGAAGGTGTTGTAATAACTAGGCAACTTGTGCTGCTTGTCAGGGAGGCTTCTCAGAGAAGTTCAAAGTCTGCTGGGAGTGGCTGAAGCCATTAAACCATTTTAATTGTTGGTGCAGGACTTGAAATGTGAGAGACAGATTTTCTCAGGAGAGCATTGCAGAGATGCTAATTTACTCAGTGTGCTATGTTTTGTGTGAAAAGCCTTCATCAAAACATTTTCTGTTTCATAAACCAATGACCTGATCCTCAACAGAGTTCTGGTTTTATACTAGGGATCTATCCTCTGCAGATCTCCGAGAATTTGGGACAAAGGGGAAGTTTGACTCTACCCTGTGGTTTATTTTCTTCTTAGCAAACAGAATTTTATACATGAAGGGGAAAAGACAGGAAACAAACATAAGTAAGTAAACCACACAGAGACATGACTGACCCTCCTTATATCTGAGAAAATTAGGAGAACTAAGAGTCCAGGTTTTGCATATCTGAATAATTTTGGGGTCTGAAACACAGCTGTTCAAGGAGAAGAGACTAACCTCTTATGCTTTTATAACAAGAAAAAATCCCCACCAAACCCCCCCAAAAAACCAAAAGCAAACCCCCCAAACAGCAGAAGTTATAAGGAATATATAAGTCTGGATAGAATTGCAGTGGCTGCTACAGTTACTGCAGAATCACTGAGTTAAAAAGCTGTGTATGTGTGAGTTAACTAATGGTCATGAAACTCTTTGAAAAGTAAAAGGTAAACATGAAATGGACTTTTTACACATTTCTCTAAAATTTGTTAACAAGAAAATTAATATGGTAACCTAGTAACTACAAGTAAAGGATAAAATTACAAATTATGCAAAATAGTCATTTATTCAGTTGAGAGGCTGGCAGTCCGACTGCTGATGACCAAAGTGCTGTGTGAAGTGCTGAAAGCTATTCTGAACTACCCTTCCCAGCACACTGGTTTATTTTTCCTCTTCTGCTTGGCTCTCAAGATGCCTAAATTCTCATTGCCTGTATCCTTTCCACAAAAATCCACTTGATGCTTGCCTTTGGGTGGAGCCACAGAAAGCTTGCCCGGGGTGAGAGCTTAGGCACCTGGTTCACAAGGCACCAATTCTGACTCTCCCCTGCACCAGATTCACACAGGAGTGATTTGGGGGCGTTTTTACTGGAGGCTTGATGGACTAGGCCTCAAAGAAAACATTAGCTGGGTCACAGCTCCACCACATCCCACATTTCTCATCTTGGAAGTTCAGGATATGGCACCACTGGAGGCCTGGAGTAGGCAAGCTTCTGTAAGCATGGCCTCAATGAGTCTACCTGGGGTCAAGGAAGGACTAGATTTTTTTGGTTCTTTTCTATCCTTGTGACCCAAGGGGTATCTGAGTCATCTCAGATGTGAGGCATGAGAATCAAATCCCCCCTGCTGTCTATGGAAACTGGAAAATGGATCCCACGCTCTGCTGGAGAATGTCTTCCCTAGCTTGGGTTCCTCTTGTTTCCCTCTAGGATGAGCTGTCCTACTGTGCACTGGTGAGCCAATGGTTGAGGTCTCCTCTGGAAGGGAGAGGTCTGGGTTTTAGACTCAACCCCAAGCCGAGTGAAGCCCTAATCAAGGTATGAGGATGACTCACTTCTGCTCACCCTTCTGACTGTATTTCTCTGTAGGATGTGACACCCGTAACCTGGCAACACAGCACTGGTGACATCACTTTTTTTTGCAACAAGTTTGGCAGCTATATAGAATGCCTTACAGGAAAAAGAGCTCACATCATAGACATTGGATTCCCAAGGAAAAAGTCATGTGATTGTGTACTCTGCTACTCTGCCCCTCATCCCTTCCCCAAGGATTTTATTAGAATGGGCTAATTTCAAACAAATTTGAAAAGGTTAAATGTCTCAAAAATACAAAGTTTCTAAAAGAGTCACAAATATTGATGGCCATGTAGAAGAGCAATATCCAGATTAGTGACCCCACTGAGAGACTAATGGAGATTCAGTTTTACTAATAAAGATCAGAAAATTGACAAAGGAAAGAGCTGCCAAGAATCAGACTTTTTCAAGTCCCACCGCTCATGAAATTGCTAACTCCTACTTGTTATTACTTGTCTTCATAAAAACACTGCCTATCTTCTCCCTCAGGCATCTGTTGCAAGTGTTACTGAGATGTCCTTGCAGAAAGAAAACAATTATTGTAATAGCTCCCTTAAATAAGAATATAGACACTGCAGTTAATCAGCTGCCTTTTCGAGCCCTTGCCTGTTAAGAGCCCAGTGCAGCAGGTCTGAAAACACAGGTTCTAAAAGCATGATTGCCAAGCCCCCCAAGGCTGTGTGAGGGCTGGAAAAGGCACTGCTATCACACGGTGAGCTGGTAGGAACTGCAACTGCTGTCTGAAGACTGAAGGTAAAGTCTGTGTTTTCCTGTTGAGTAACAGCTTCTGGCTCCTTCTATCCCTCATCACAAAACCCAGTTTATTTGTTAGAGCCTCTGCAGTGTAGATGAGGCAAAAATAGATTAACAGATTCTTTTAAGACCATCTTAAAATGCTAAGAAGTTAGCCTTTAAAATCTATTGGCCTGTAGGCTGATTTTTTGCATCAATTATGCCAAAAGACATTGTTCACCAGTACCAGCTCCCACTCCATCAGGTTCAAGCACTTCCATATCATCCTTAAACATTGCATTTATAGGCCTGTAGTACTGCAGAACCTCCTTCAGATGGAAAAGGTTCAGTTTTGTTCTTTCCTCTTTGAAGAATTCCTGCAGGGAAGAGCTGTTTGAGACCTCCAGAGCTGGCAAGCAGGTGACACAACCCTTCTCCTCCGTTTCTCATGTGGCCAGCTGCTTGCCCTGGTGCCACTCAGCCATCCAGAAACCTCTTTCACTACCAGTTTAGGGGGACAGGATGTGAGATGTTCAGTTGAGGAGGGTTGTAGACAGTGGCAAAACAAGTCCAAGATAACAAATGGCTACTGGGCAATGATATAACCATTGTTCTCTAGCTCCTTGCTTTGTAACACTGTCCAGTGAAACACAAAAAGACTCTGCAGGAAGTTTGATGGCTGCTCCCAAAGGCCTTTTGAGGGTGTCCTCCCACACCTCTCACTGCTGGAACCTGTCTGGCCATGTGAGGTCCTCCCCAGATTCACACCCTCAGAGCAGTGAAACTCAATTTTGCTGTCACTGAGAGATTTTTAAGCCAGCCCTAGCCAGCAGCCAGCTGCTGAGTTGGCAGCAATAAGGAGTAAGCCACCCACGGTGTCTCAGAGCCCTCTAAACCTGTTGGGGCTGATGGAGATTCAGGAATCCTGGCTTCATGGCCCCTTGCCAGGATGGGTGCCAAGCAAACCAGGGAGGCTACCTGCCAGCCCGTCATCACCAGGAGACCACGATCATTCCATCTCTTCTTGAACAAATTTACATACACTGAGCTCAGGATTGGATCAAAGATAAAATCCAGTAGCTACCTGGGTTTCACGAGATTTATTTTCTATTGCTTACAATGGCTGTCAATAATTCTGCCATTGTTTTTTCAATAATTTACTTACTGAACCTCATTTTTAGCTTTCTCAAATTAAGGGATTGCCTAACACTGCTGTCAGGCCAGTTTATTAATCTTTTTTTCATTTTTTTTCTGTTTAACTTTTCAAGATATAAACCAACCCTGTACCTTCTCACATCTTTTGGTGCTTTCCTGCAATGTGCCAAAGGTTGACTCAGATCTCAGCAAGCTTCCTGTAACTGTCAACAACAACAAAAAATACAGGTAGGGGGCTAATGGAATAATAATCCCCTCATTCTCCCCTTCCCCCACCCCTCCCCATTTCACATTAGCATGAGGTCATACTCAAGATTAGGTGATGGGACACTTGTTGCATCTCTCTGAGCTCTGCTTCCTCAGCTGCATCCAGTCTCACAGGTTATTTTGGTGCGGCAGATTCAAGAAATATTCAGTAGTTGCTGTCAACAAAAAATGCTGGACAAAAGGGACAACTGTTTTCTTTCTGAAGATGCTACTATCTTTTTTTCCGAAACACAGAAAACCTAGCACTGCCTGCAACATAGTTGATGCCTCAGATGGATTTTGGGTCTTTTCAGCTTCAAAACTTAGTCAATGAGCCTGGATCAATGCAAAACAACCTGCTGTAGAAAGCAAAAGAGCATGTTCTCTATTGAGATAACAGCTTGTGGAGCTATTACTGTAATAATTCTGGCTCACAAAGAATACTCATTTTAATGGTTAATTGTTTCCAGCTCTGTGCTGGTATCATCCCAGCAGGAATAGGCCCAGCATGACTCCTGCTGCATTGGCCGCTGCTATCGCAGTGCACAGAGCTCTCTCCATCAGTCGTGGAAGCATTTAATCACCTAAGTGAGCACTTTCTCTGCTCCAGCAGTCAGCAGAGAGCCAGTGCCCTAACACAGCCAGTGCCCTAATGCAGCCAGTACCATTCCCGTAATGAGAATTGCTAACTCTGCTGCTCAGGCGAACAGAAGGGAAATGTGTGATGCGCAGCCGAGTATCCAGAGCCAGAGTTAAAGCACCCGTGCCCCTGTGCAGTCTGAAAGCCTGGTAAAGCCTGCTGCAGCCTGCAGTCCCTTAAGCACATCGCATTCTCCTTCACCAAGAAGCTGAATAAATTTAACTTGTTATTTCAAAAGGTGGACCCAAATAATTTCCATTAGCTTGCCATGAAAAATATGTGTACAAGCTGCTATTGCAAGTGGTTTCATTTTCATTAGAGGGCCAACCAAGAGTCTTGATGTTGAAAATACACATGTACCATATTCTATGCAACTAAAAGAAATATGTAGAGAGAGACTGTCAACACAAGGCAGCATCAGGGTGCATAGCTGACATCTGCAATCATATGTTTGCTCTTCCTTTAAATTCCCCCTTCCTTTCAATTACACCAATGATTATATTTCGATTCATTGACATTGCAGTCACTTCTGTGTGGGCACCGTCAAGCTAGTTCCAAATGAGCTAATTTGGGTCCAGATAGCATTGCAGACCGTGCAGCATGGGACTGGATGCAGTAGAAACTGGTCAAATATTTCAGTGGCTTCACCAAAGTGGGCAGTGGTGGGCTGCTGTGGCTCCCAGGGCACGAACAAACTACGTTAAATCCAGCTGAGGCACACGGGCAATGCACAGCCACGATTTTGGTGCAGGATGAGGCTACTCTCAGGGAAGGGCTAGGCGTGCTGCAGACCAGCATCCCGGCTGAGGCAGACCTAGTATACAGACTTAACGTGTCAAAAGCATCAGTCTGTGGAGAGTTTCCCTTTGTTCAGCACTCTGACAATTGCCTGAAATGTTAAAAAAAAAATAAAAGGAAAGGAAAAAATGCAGACTTTACTCCGAGGTATTAAAGCATAGTGCCTGCAGGAGCACAAAACCAGTGGAGATGACTGATGAGGCTTTCACGAGGTCTGAAAACACACCCATACCCCACCAGCTGCAGAGAGACGAGCCCAGGGAACTTCTGAGACAGTAATGCTGCAGGGAGGGTCTAAACACCTGAGACCTCAGCGTCCCTTCACCTAGGGACGGAAAAAGCCTGCCCTCAGCGGTCAGGCGAGAGCGCTGAGCACTTAGTCCCCCAGTGCCCACGCGGAAAGGAGGAGCTCAANTCCCGCGGAGGTCCATGGTTCGCGGGCGGGCAGCGCCCCGCGCCCGCTCCCCCGGCTCCGGCAGCGGCCCGTGGCGGCGGTGAGATGGGGGGCAGCCTGGGCTGCCACCGCTCCATCCCCCGCGACCCGGCCGATCTGTGCCACAGCCGCAAGTTCAGCGCGGCGTGCAACTTCAGCAACATCCTCGTCAACCAGGAGAGGCTCAACATCAACACGGCCACGGAGGAGGAGCTGATGACCCTGCCCGGGGTCACCCGAGTGGTGGCCCAGAACATTGTGGAGTACCGCGAGTACATTGGCGGCTTCAAGAAAGTGGAGGACCTGGCGCTGGTGAGCGGGGTGGGGGCGGCCAAGCTGGAGCAGGTGAAGTTCGAGATCTGCGTGAGCAGCAAGGGCAGCTCGGCGCAGCACTCGCCCAGCTCCCTGCGCAAGGACCCGGCCTCTGAGCACCACCTGTCCGCCACCAAGATCAACATCAATACCGCCACCCCGGCACAGCTCATGAGCATCCGTGGCATCACTGAGAAGATCGCCAACAGCATCGTGGACTACCGTAAAGAGCATGGGCCCTTCAAAAGCATCGAGGACCTGGTGAGGATGGACTGCATCAATTCCTCCTTTCTGGACAAAATCAGGCACCAGATTTTTGCAGAACGCTCCAGGCCCCCTTCAACAAACACCAATGGTGGCCTCAACTTCATGGCCAAGCCCCACCCCAGCCCCACCTCTCTAAGTCTCCAGAGTGAGGACTTGGACTTTCCTCCCGGTGGTCCAACCCAGATCATATCCACTCGGCCCTCTGTGGAGATGTTTGGGGGGATGAGAGATGGCAGACCAGTCTTAAGGGTGGCTACGTGGAACCTGCAAAGCTGCTCTGTTGAGAAGGCCAACAACCCAGGTGTGCGGGAGGTCGTGTGCATGACGCTGCTGGAGAACAGGTAAGAGGCAGCACCTGACCTGCAGGCCCAGCTCCACGCAGGATTGTAGGCTTATGCCTTTGAGGTTTGGGTGCTCTAGAGTCTTGTTGTGATCCTAGTGGGACTCGCTCCTTCCTAGATTACAAAATGTTTCCCACTTCTTGATGAAACCCTGTTTGAGTTATAACTCTGGGACTGTTGTGGCTGTCCCTTGATAAAGCTGCTATAACCCTCGATAGGCAGTGGAGCTCCTGAGGAGGTGTGTGTGTGTGTACACACAGCTGTGCAGGGGAAACTGGGCTGTTACAGTCTCCCCATAAAGAGCAATCTTCCTGTAAACCTTAGGCCTGTTAATGGTTGGTCAAGGATTATTTCTCCATTAAGAGCCTTTTGAACATGTCATGGAGAGCTACATTTCCTGCCAGAAGCTGGGGGCAGTAGCAGGGGAGGAGCAAAGTAACAGGTGTGGAATGCCACAGCTTGTCCCGCAAGGGTGACACAGCTTGTTAAGTAGTGGTCATAGGGCACCTTCTGAGCTGGAGGGACTGCTCATCCTTGGGGGTGCAAGACATGGAGCACCTGCCTGGGGAGCCTGTGCTATCCTTCTGCCAGGCTTTCTGCCCTGAATGCTCCGAGGAAGGTCACTTGGTGGTGTGGCCAAGAGGATGGTACTCCAGGTGTTAATGAAAAGCTGAGTTCAGGTTTTGTTTTATGTCTGTTATTGGACAAAAGTGCTGGGAATGTCTGTCTTACTAAACTTTCTGCTGGATGCAGAAATGTAGATTGCAATAAGCATTTTGAAATAACTCCAGCCCTTTCCTTTTCATGTGTCAAATCGGTCCCAGCTGATCTGGCATTTAGTTTACAACAGAGGTAAAGTAACTTTTCTCTCTGGCTGCCACTCAGACTTCCAGCAGGAAATTAATAGGGGCAAGGGACTCTTAGACTTCTGTAAAAGGGATGTTGTGGGGAGGGGAAGTGCTGGTGAGCTGTTATCTCTGTCCTTTTCCAATAATATGCTGAATAACTGCTGTTGGTGCGGTTGTAGAGGTCAGCCGTGTGAGCAGGGTGATGACAGTGATATGAAATCCTGTGCTGCAGTACAGTGTTTGTGGCCAGGGATCCCTCTCTGTGCACTGCTTGGGAGCCTGGTGCTCCCACATAGGAAACATCTGTCATCTCACAGCCACCACTGTTTGATACCCAAAATGAAGATGATAGACCAATGGGGTAATTGAGATGTTACAGTGATGGCTTCAGCCTAACATCTGTCAGTATTCTGCTTCACTAGTTCAGGTATCCTGTGCTTCCCCCTCTGTCTCCACTCTCTCACTTTTTTTTTTTTTTTGATAAGCAGCTGGTTGGCTGGAGTGGAGCTGCTGGTGAAAGAAACTCAGATCACTAGTCTCAGAATAATTCTAATAATCCAGTTTTGGAAGAAAAGTGACTTTGGTGATTTATTTATATTTTTAAGGACTTCGTCCAGTAAAGTGTTAACTGTCACTTCTGCAACTTAAGCATTTTGGGGGAAAAAGCTCCAAACAAGAGGTCCCACCTATTACAAAAACCAGGGAGATGTAGTGGCTTATAATATAAAGCTGCCTTAGCCCAAGGTGTGTATGCAGAGTGTGGCCCTAGAAGTTTGTTTTATTTTTGCCCTTAGACTGCATGGTGTTTAGTTTCTGTCCAGCTTTGCCAACAGGCACTTAGTTGTGTGGGGTGATGTGAAATGTCTCCTGGATGCTTTGAAGTTTCAAAGGAGCCTGATAGAAGTACTTGTTTTTTTAGTGTTTTATTGCACATATCTGTGTCATCAATCACGCAGGGTGAGTACGATGCAATTGTTTTCTGTACTTGATCAAATTTTGTGATAATGTGAGAAACTGGAAAGAAATGAGAGCAATGTGCATCCACAGACAAGCCTGAAAAACTTTCCTGGGAAAATAAATGTGGGAGCAGAAAAAAGCAACACTATGCAGGAAAAAATACATGTTGGGAAAAGCCATACACAGCAACTCAGGGAGGAATTTCCTCTTGCTTGTGCAAGCATTGCTGGGATCAGTGGAGCTTTGCAGCTGTAAAACAGCCTCAGCTGAGGCTGGAAACTGCTTTCATTCTGCTTTTGAACTCCATGGTCTCCCTCCCAGCTCAGGTCATGTACCCTGGGAATGGACAGAATGCCTTGCAAACTAATCTTTACCCAGGTGAATCAACTTCAATAGACAGCTGGAGAAATTCACTTCTTGCTTCTCCAAGCAAGAGTGTATCACTACACAGGGCTCACTGGCATTTCGGCCTCACAAAATCCAGAGGTGTGTTTTCAAGGTGCTCTCTGCATGTCCCACATGTGTTGCTCAAGTCTCCAGCTATGACCCATGCTGGAGGTGGATCTGAAGGCTACCTGGCCTGATAGTAGGTGCTCTTGTGAGCTGTGCTAATGGGCACCTGCTTGCTGCTGCCCTAACGTGCATGAATGAGTGAGCTCCTTCGTGCTGGCCCCTTCTAGCCAGGGGTGGTCTCAGGTAGTCCAGGATGCTCTCAGGAGCTGGAGTACTGTCTTGTTGCAGTACTTACGGCTGGAGGAGCTGCCTCACCTGGTTTCTTAAGTCCAGAAATAAAGCACAGCAAGTCAAGAGGATTAGTAAAACTGTGTAAAGAGAAGAAAAGAATATTAATTTTATGTATTGGGCACTTTTATGCCAGTTAAAAGGCTTGCTTTGGGCCTTGCTTTGGAGCTTGCTTTGAGGTTTGCTTTTTTAAAGTTTGTTGGTTGGTTGGGTTTTT
Source organism: Donacobius atricapilla (assembly GCA_013397315.1). Taxonomy (NCBI): domain Eukaryota; kingdom Metazoa; phylum Chordata; class Aves; order Passeriformes; family Mimidae; genus Donacobius; species Donacobius atricapilla. Next base: position 102,908 of record WBMY01010611.1, on the reverse strand, counting down.
TTTTGGTTTTTTTCATGACCCGGTCACAGCAAGTAGCTTTAAAACCCCTTGGGCTTGTTCTTTCAGGTGTTAACAACAGGGAAAAGTACTGCTTCTCTCCAGGTGAGGCTAGAAGACTAAGCTACTCCTGTCCTCCAGCCCTTTGCATTGAGGGAACAGTTGAGCCGGAAGGAGAAAGGGCCAGACTTTCATTCAAACCAAACAAAAAGCAAGAAAATGTCATATTGTATCCTGCTGAAGGGAGGAGAAGAAAAAAAAAACCCTAATTCAAAGTCTTCACGCTTGTTCCCAGAAGTGCTAAATGTCTGAAGAGCAGTGAAAAGAAAGTACACTAAATCAGTAAGCATGACTACTACTGCTAAGCTATTTTGAAATTCATTGCTATAGTGCAAAAATAATGAAATACAGCAAGGTCCTCACCCTCTTTTCTCATATTACAAGGACCTATGTTTATCACAGTGTTTGAAGTGAAGGAGTGAGGTGTTTTCATTCAGAGGACTAGAGGGTAATTTTAGAAGAACTTAACATGATGAGTGAGGAGGCAAGCATGACACATAACTGGATTGAAATATCAAGTCTGGGGTGAATTTGCCCAGACCTGCGGTGTGTCCTGCAGGTGTTGTTCAGAAAATCTGAGATTTATTGACAGAGAGTCAGAGTTGGCCTGTCTCTGGGTATGCAGGTCATCTCCTGTATCTGACCCCCATGTCCTTCCCATTCTCAGGGGGAATTCTCAGGGGAACCAACTGCTTCTTCTCACCAAGAGAATAAAGAAAAATGTAGGGTAAGAGCAGCATGATCAAAAGGGCAAGTTTAGGTCAAAGGCAACTAGTGTTTTTGTGGAGAATAAGTAGCCCCATGTTTCCAACCCCAGAGGATGTTTCCTCTGGACAAGAATGGTGGAAGTACCCTAGAACTGTCTCATACCCCAGGTCCATAGGGAAGGGTACTTTTGCCACTTCTTATCCGTACTTGCCTCAGGCCTGTCCCTCCTAGCCATAAACTGAGCTCGTGACTCCTGTAACACCCTGTGACCACTTCCTCTGACTGTCAGGTGTTGGGGTGCCAGCTGGGTGATCCCATGAAGAAGTATGGGGCAGGCATGTGCAACACTGACTGAGAGGCAGGGCACTGTAAAGGTGCAAACTCCAGTTTGACTGTGTGCTTCAAAGTCTGCAGGTAGCCAAGGGCAGTGATCAGTTGTGCGCTTTCCCCAGCATGGTTTTCACTGGAGGTTTTCCAGCTGGTTTTCATGATGCTTTATAATACTAAGCAGCAGCTTTGTGAAGACCTCTTAACTATTTTTTATTTTTCTTGTAAGCACACTTTACAGTTGACTGAATGAAAATTGATAGAGGGTTTGAAGGCCAGAACTTCTACTCTCTCTAAAGGAGGGGGACCATATGTCAGGGCAATGGTGGGTCCAAAGGTCCACAGAGCCCAGCTCTGTTTCCTTTCAGATGTCAAGGGGTTCAAGCTTTTGTTTCCTTCTGCTGCTTTCTTTGGTCAGCATCTTGGTGAGGTTGCATCTTCTACATGCAAAAAATGTAAGTAATAAAGCCTTAACATTTGTTGCAAAAACTGCAGAACCACAGAAGAACCCAGGCTGAAAGTGATCTCAGAATATCATCTGACCCAGCCTTTCCTGGGAAGGGGAGCCTGGATGAAATTATCTATCACTGTGTCCAATCACACAGGCTAGAGGTCTGAAAACTAGCAGAGTGGTTCTTCTGCATCCCTAGGAGGTTGTTCCATTCTTTTCACTGTAAAAGAAGTCTTGAATGCCTGTAGAGTAACAAATACCAATATAAGGTTTGTACTTAGCACTGGGCCTGTTTTTTTTTTTTTTCCTGGGCATGGACAGTAAGCCTTAGGAACATGTTAGTCCTTTCTTCCCAAGGTTTGTAACTGGTTATCTGTTTTCAGTTTGGTTAGACAGAAGCATAGAGGTCTCTCAAAGGCAAGAAGTTAATCTCAGTTTCTGTGTCTAAGACTTAAATCAGTATTCTAGCTAGGGGAATGGTAGGTAAACCTCAGCCCAAAATTGCTTCTTGGGAGGCAATGGGTGGACAGGCAAGCCCTGGGTAACCCTTGCTGTGCCACCATACTTGAAAATTCCTCTTCTTAGCCTTACCTACCCCAGGAGACCTTAAGCACATCCTCTTGTCACGTAATAAAAAATGAAGTTTCTGATCCAGCCTCTGAAGCAGTCTCTTCCTATTAAGACATGAGGAAAACTCAGTCATGCTTAGGCCCCCGCTCTAGGTGCTGGAGGCAGGAGAAGCACTTTCCCCATTGTTCCTCTACACTAAATAACAGGGTGATGCTTTTACTTTCCACTCCAGTCTCTTAGTCTGGGCTGAGAGGTAGGGTTTTACAAGGGCCAGTTCTTTGCTACTGGGGCTCATTAATTTGCTTGGGAAGGGGTTTGGTGTGGTACCTTGCCTCCAGGATTTTATTGTGTTTGCCATCAAGATGATGGAAAAAGATAGCACCCCCACAGAACTAACATCATAGTAATTTATCATGGTAGTAGTGATGGTTGTACTTCCATGCTTCAGAGGCTCATCACCAGCTTGTATCTGTTGTTTCATTGAAGCTCTCCGTGATTGGTCAAGGCCCTGAGGTGCATCTGTTTTATATCTCTTTCTTTATAAAGCTACTTGGTTTTCCCTCCATTGGGTTAGGCTGGAGCCTTGCCAAGAATAATTCCCCTGCAAGAAAAGATCAGGAAAGAGGGCCTGGCTGGAGTAACCTGATCATGCTAATAAGTCTTAAACAGCAAAAGAACAAATACACCCTCTTCTCCTTATGTAATAGAGAGGAAATCCTGCCTCCTGCAACTTCAGAGAAAACTTGAGAAAAAAGGAATTGTTAGATGATATCATTTATGTGCACTTCACAAAGGGATTTTAATGAGCAGTAGAAAAAATTATGTATATAAAGCCACCATTAATTTGTACTTTGTGATACCTCAGAAGACAAAAAAAATGGGGTGATGGAGGAAGAGCTGTTGTTTTGGGGGTTGGCTTTTTTGTTGTTTTATTATGCCTCCACCTGCATGAGACCCATGATATTTTACTTACTGGAGACTAATGGGAACCTTGAACTGCCTTCTGCATACCATCTGGTATGGGAACGCAGCAGGTCAGACCCTGAGTTATGTAATTTTCCAGTGACATGAAGCTCGACTGATTTACTCATGTTCAGGTTTTGGCCCATTCCTTTGCCTGTGTAAAATCACATGAAGGCTGCCAAGCTTAATGCTAAAGAGCACTGCCCTCTCCCTGGGGGTTAGGGCTCCTCTGGGGTACTGCTCCCATCTTGGATAGGGGTTCCAGCTCCTTTCAGGACTGCTGCTGGGGGAACAGGTGATGTCAGGTTCAAATTAAGCAAGCAATGCATTAATTAAATTCCATTTCCAAACTTCTGCTTCATATTGATGCGGTACTGAGCCCCTCTACAAGGGCATCACTTGCTCCTCCTGCAGGAGGTGGGCTGCTTATTTGAGATACTTTGCTACTCCTGGGTCTTCGCAGGGGAGATCAAAAGCAGTGGGTGGACTTGCAGCAAGACTGTGAAAGATGTACGCCATCGCTGTGTCCAGACACTTGGAAAAGGCATCTGGAGCCACGTGCTCTGCAGTAGATCTCAGAGGTGAATGTGCTGAGCTGTTTGATCCTGCTTGGTCTCTGTTGCCACAGCCCCCACAGCTTTCCTTCCTCAGAAATGACATAGGAATGTAGGACAGGCCCTTGAAATTACCTAGTAATTAGTAATAGTAGCCTATCCAGGGATTTTTCTGTTTGAAATTGAGGTCTGGGCATTGTTTAAACTTTGCACAACTGCACTTTCAGCGTATTTCCTGAACACTCAAGAGCTGTATACAACCAGTCATTTTTATCAGCTTTAAAGTTGAGACTGTGGCTGGAAAAATAGTATGGTTAAAGGCTGGTTTATCCATATAAAATAAACATTATTCTTCTCCTTTTCAAAATTATAACAATGCCTTGCCACTGTTACTTACGCCACAAAGCTTCACCAAAATGAAACAGATTAGTGGGGAAAGAGTTGGTTCATATGTTATTCTTTTCTCCCAATGTGTCTAATTGCTACATCTGGCAGCACTTAATGACCACATAGTTTCAATCCATGCCTGCTTGACTGTTTTGCACATGTTATTTTGTGTCACTGGATTAATGTTGCACATTGCAGGTATTTTGGTAAACCAGAGCTGCCAGCTTGTTCCTGCCTATCCTGCACGGTTTGCTTTATTCCATGTGGCAAAGATTAAATGGGTTGGCTGATTTATGGTAATAAATTGGTGAATTATTAAGTGATGTTGTACTGCTTGTTCCTGAATCACAAGAAGGGGCCACAAGACTATAACCTCATCTTGCTTGACTTTTCAGAAAGCTTGTCCCACATGACTGTAGGAGGCAGACTAGGTACCCACACATGGGGCTTTGTCTTCTAAACAGAAATATTTAATGCTTTGTTATTTTTCCGTGGTTTGGGAATTTACAGTACAGCTGCAGGAAGGGTGGTTTTCTAACCTTGTCTTTGAAAAGAGCAATAGGACCATTCCCATTTCTTACTGGGAAAGAAGAACCAAGGGACTGCTAAGCTCCTGACAAGGTGCAAGCAGAAACTTGGTCAGTTGCTGTTAACTAGAGGAAAACATTGTCTCTGGAACCAAGTGCTGATGTAGCTCACTGTGAACATGGGTCTCCAGCAGTGTTAAACAGGGGCGTTTAGGACACAGGTTTTTTTTTTCAAATTTAGCTGTGTCCTTCTTAGTGGAATTGAGCTTCAGTGTGTTTCCTACAGCTTCATTGTTAGGAGGATCCTGCTTCTTTAGTCTCTCTTTAGTGTTTCTCTGGGAGTCCCACCCAAATCATGATTTCGAGGTTTGGGTGGATGAGCGGAGAAGAGGTCATGGATTACCGTATGCATGTAATTTTATTTTTAAGTCACATTGTTCTTCATTGTAATGCAAGTGTAAGCTGACAGATGGAAGCACAGTGTCCTTACTGAAATAATTACAATATGCTGCAGTAATTTCTCAACACTATTATATGGTGTGCTGATGGAGAAAAGAACCGGGGTACATTAATAATAACAGTGCTTAAAAATAGGAACGCAGTAGCTTCCTCTCTTCCAGATTTTTTTTCATTATTTTACAGAGATACTGTGCTTTGTTTGAGTAATAGCTGGTGATCCCCACTGATTTATCAGAGAGTAAAAGTGCATGATGTCTTTGCTGAGGCGAGGGGGAGACATACCAGAGACCTCCTTTCTCATGTTGGTCCTCTCCCTCATCTCAGGCCTGGGTGCTCCACAATGGATTCTGAAATGCCTGGTAAGGTGCCAAGAGCAGGGTGGGCATCACACCAAGGATAGATAAATATGAAGGGAATAGGTAGCTGTGGTAAAAAAGGATATTTTCTTTCAATAAACTGTTTAATGTCACCCCTGGCATATAGCATATCCATGTCCTGATCAGACCATGTGGCATTTTCAAACGGCATGAGTGTTTTAAACTGCTCGGTCACAGTCGGGGAGGCTCAGTGCCACTGACCTCCTTTCCATCCCTGCTGCTGGGGGTTTGTGCAGGAAGGAACCTGGCGTCAGTGCCAAGCTGTCATTTTCAGTGCTTGTGGTAAAATTATTAGAGGCCAGTGAGTAAGAGAAATAAGTTTACCTTGCATGTGCCCCATGTGCATGCATGTTCCAGAAATTCAATTGTATATAAGAATATAATTTAAAAAATAATTAATTCCTATGGAAAAATACATTTGGGATTATATTGTCGTGTGTGCTAGGGATGGCTGAGAGCACCGTGGATACTGGATGTGCATTGTGAGTGCAGTGGAATTAATGCAGCCTGCTTGTGCAGAATGGATTGGAATCCCTCTGACTGAGGCCATCTGGAAGGCAGCCTCATGGCTATGCAGGCTAGCTGTCTGTCTGTTCTGTCCCTGTGTCTGACAGGGAGTTGGGGGAAGAGCACAGTAATGCACTTCTGCTCTTTGTGGTGAACATCCCAATGGGCAAGGCTGTACCTGGTAGCAGCCAGAACTGGAGGCTTATGGATAGAGATAAAGATGAGGAATCAGAAAATTTCTTTTTCCTTCTGCATGGCTATTTTTCTCCCTGTTTTTATAGGTGTTTGAGGTAACATGCTCGAACTCCTGTGCAAATTTAGCTACAGCAGCTGTCCAAGCCATTCACAGCTGAACGGGTTTTTAATGGGGTACTGAGCAGCTAATTGATTAACTCTGCTCTGGCTGTGTGAGGCAGTGGTGGCCTTCCTGCCCTAAATCCCTTGCTCCTGCTGCACGCCAGCCCTGCAGAACCGCCGTTCCCTCCTCTTCACGAGGCGGGAGGAATAAAGAGGCTGTTGCTTTTGCCTCCAGACCTATCCTTCGACTCCTTGGTATTTATAGCTCCCTTGTTGCCCTCCGCTTCCGTGTCGCTGTGTCGGTCACAGCCCCGCGGGTGCAGAGGCGCAGGCGCTCAGCTTGCTCCAGGCTCGCCGGAGGTAATTGCCGGGCAGTGCCCACCCGCTGCTGCTCGGGCTTGGCTGGAGGAAAGGTTAGCCACCTTCTGCCGAGCTGGGAGCCGTGTGCTGTTGGATGCACGCTGGATGTTAACTTAAAAACCTTGTATTTGGGTCTTTTATTTATTCTATTTAAAAATACAACACTAAGCGTGGTTCCATCTCAATCCCACTGAATTGCAGGGTGTTGTGTCAAAAGCAGGTCTTAATTTGGTGTTGAAAAATGAACTGTCAGGTAAGTTTTCCTTTCATACATGCAAGGCAAGTTCTACGGGTTTGCTGTCAAACCTACTGCCTGTAGAATGTTAAATGACTACCTTACTCCTCTTTTTTTCTCCTTCTAAGCAGGCAGAAATATGGAACAGTGTGAACCCCTGCCAGGGAGGATAGTCTTAGCTGGGAACAACCCATATGACTTGTTATAAAACAGTCTGCTTTTCTAATAGGGCAGGAAGTTTCCAGTGGTAATCCCATCTTAAGCTAACACAGACGGATACTGCTCTTCCACCAGGTGCAACAATGGGGTCCCTTTTCCAATGATGGGGTCCCTCAGGGAAATCTTTGAAGCGTTCCCCACTCTTGTGATGTGTGGGGCTGACGGTGGTGAGGCACATAGCAGCTCCAGCACAATACGTAGGAGAGGAAGTACACTGTGTCTGCAAGAGATTCTGCCCCCATACACAAAACCCCAAAGCTGCCAGTGAATTAAGAGCTAAAATAAATGTTATTGTCAAGAAAATGCTGCAGTGGTACCTGACTACCCTTTGCAACCTTTATTCTGACCAGCCCAAGTTTTCCTATGAGTCTGGCAGCAATGACAGTGCAATTTTTGGCTATCTGTCTATATCTTCCTGCTAGTCCTTTGTACAGCTCTTTCCACTATCTCTAGCTGTGTTTACAGTCCCCTTTCATAATCAATTGAGACTACCAGCGCTGCCCACTGCCCTCCATGCTGGCAGCTCTCCCAAAAACACAGCACTGAGCAATAAACTGCGTGCAGCCTGGATGAGGGCAAAGGGGTTGGTACTACCGGCAGATAGCGGAGTTATTTCCAACAAATCCCGGAGGTATCTCTTGGTGAAGATTACCCATTGGGTACCAGGAAACCCCCGCAATGTCTTGTTTTAATTGCTTCTGAGTTTTCCAGTGCAAAGCAGCGCTGCACAAAAGGAAGCCATGGCCTAAGGGATGAGATAAAGTTTCAGTCATCAGCTCATGGATGTAGATACAGATAGATATTTGAGAAATGTTGACCCTGGGCTGTTGTCAGTAAAAGTTCTGAAAGCTGCTGGATGGAAGCTGTGCAAAAGCCACCTCCAAGCATGTGGTGTTTCCCATTTCTATTTTAAACTGAGAGCGCTTGGACTTGGCTGTGGTTTGACTTGCTTCTCTATCTATTTTTTTCCTTTTTTTTTTCCTGTGTGTGTGTGCAGCAGATTTTTTGAGGAGCTGTATGCAAGGATGATGCTGACCTATAGTACCCAGCTGAGCTCTGAAATTTGGCAGAAAGAAACTGGGAAGATATCTGTATATTGGTTCTCCATAGGTTTAAAGGAAATTACCTCATAAACTTGCTTCTATCTTTGAAGCTTGCTCTTGCAACCTGAACATTATCCCTCCTTCCGTGTCCTCTTTCCACCCCTACTGAATAAAGCCTTTTCACTGGTTTCACTTGGCTTTTTGTCTTGCCATACCTTGAGCACATCCAGTTATCTCAAATGCTGCTTGAACAAGCCTTTGCTTTCACACCATGAGGGTTGAATGATATCATCTCTCACCTACAAGGCTGAGGACTTCAGTTTCCTTGGATCATTTGTGATACTTCCCCCAAATCATTCTAATGCCATCTTCTCACTCCAAGATGTGCTGCAGTATTTCTTTCTCTGCTGAGGCCTCTTGCCAGGCAGTTTGAAAATCAGTGCCTTTTAAGATATATGAAGTTTCATGCAAAAGCTGCCTGAAAACTACAGCCTCGCCTTTTATGTCAGGGGGTGTTAGGAATTCTTGCAATTAGAGGAGACTCTTGTACCATTGCTTTAATGGAAAAAAGTATTTATGTATGTTTTCTATTTCTGTTCCTTAGAGGTACTAAAAGTTCTGCAGAAAAATAACTCGTTAGCTTCCTGATGTGTTGGACGTGGTATTATTTTTAACTTCCTAGAGCAGTTGTTTTAAAGGAGTTTGTATGTACCTTAGGCACTTGGCAATGTGAGTGCTCAGTATTTTTTTCTTATCTGATTATGCTGTGCGGGTGCATGCTACACTGACAGTTTACAGTTCCTCTTCCATATGCATCTTATCTTCCTGAAGATAGTGTCTAGAGATGCCAGCTCTGTGAGGAGAGACTGATGAATTTATATCAGAAGAATCTCTTTGTCTAGCAGCTCTTCAGCACAGCATGCTGTTCAGGGTATCTCTTAAAAATAGAAAGTGCTGGAGGAATATCAGCTTTGTTGTGGCAGTGTCATTTGTCATCAATGCCAACTTGATTTGGCTAATCCCCGGTATTAGTAGGAGAAAGCCTGAGTTGCCCACACAAGGTTCCCTGTGCCCCATTTTTTAGAGTGCTTAGTGATATGTTTTGGATTATTGTTTTGGAACCCACAGCCAGGCCAACACAAAGTGTGTGTACTCTCTTAACTCGCACCTAAGTGTGTTTTTTGGTAGGAATGTACCTATGATGGTCTAAAAACTTCAGTTCTTCTGGAGATGAGATTTCCTTGTGTACTTATCTGCTGCAGGCCAATTTCATATTATCAAGGAGCAAGGGTCATACAACAGCATGAATCCACTGTCCAAAAAAAGCACAGAGATTGTTGCTTCCATTTTTATTACTCCCTGTGCTTGGTTCACGTTTCACCTCCCAGGTCTACTCAAAACTGGGATGTTCTTGGAAACACTGTCAAATCTAGAAGTTTTTTCCCTTTGAATTGGTGGTTAAATTTTGGACAGTTTGTTTATCCCTTGTTTTTCATCCTTCTGAATGCTTCATCCAGTCAAACACTTCTGCACGTTTCCCTGTCACCCTATTTTTATGTCTTGTTTTCCATACTGGCATTTTGCCTTCTGGGTGCAATGAATAACAAGATATATTTTAGTACTGTGTTATTGCCCATAGGTATTAAGTTACTGGTTTGTTTGTTTTTATAGCACAACTATAGGTTGTTTTTATAGCACAACTTTAGGAGGCAGTCAGTCATACTAACAAAGTCTGTATGAAGCACGCCTCTTCAAATAATTTGGAATGCTTTCCATGGAGCAATGATTACTTCCTCCTCAGAATAATCAAGAAACAAGAGTGAGATCAGCATTGTGAAAGGTTTGTAATTTCTCCCCCTGGACTTTGTAGACCTGCAGGTTGTAAACACCATTGAGAAGAATCACTAGTGCCCTCTTTATGTTGCTTTATGTCCACTATTGAATCCAATAAAATTGTCAACAGGGCTCAGCATTCAATGTTCTTGCACCTTCTCCCTGGGAGTGTCTGCACTGCCAGCTTCACCATTTCTCCACTGTTTTTTTGGGGTGTTGCCACCTGTTCAAGCTTGAGAAGATCAGTGTTTTAATGGAGGCATGCATGGCATGGCAGTGGTTGGCCAGGGCGTCAGGGAGAACCGATGGGGAACATCTTCATGAGCCATCCACATAATCCTGTTTCATGCCCTGCATGTAGTTTGTTAAGAGCTTGTTTGACTTGGAGCTTGTTAAGAATTTGCCTTGGAGCTTGTTACAAAACATGCAAATCATATCAAAATCTGCATGAGACTTAATTTTGCACCAGTATGTGCACCCCATCAAGCATGATTTCCTCCTGTCAACCCTTTCCAAGATACATTTGCACTTCAGCTCCAATATTTGGAGAGCTCTGGGTCTGCATAAAGCACACTTTCTCATTCCCACAGAAATCTGGTGTTTCTAAGACTTTTTTGTGCTAGAGCCCCTGACCTAAATAAGGTTAAGGATCTGGGCTACGCAATTAGCACCCAATGCCAAGAAAGGAAAAGCTAAGCTTGAGCTACCATTCCTCTTTTGGCCAGGTCTGGTCTGCATAGAGGGCTCTGTAGTCCTCTTCCATCCTTATGCTGTAAAGGCCATTCTTATGTCCAGACGTCTCCAAGCCTGGCAAGCAGGGGTCCTCTGTGACTGAGAAGCTTTCAAAACTCCTTCCTGCATGTCATTGTGCAGCTAGAAGCTGGGATTGCTTCCAGCTCACTGGAGACACTCCGACATTGTTCCCTTCTAATCCCTCCTTCTCTCAGAGTATGGTTTTTCAGAGGGCTAGCATGTTCCCTTGTTGGCTTTCCATGCAGGAACACAAGCGGCGGTTCCTGGGAATAACGTAACCCTGAATTAGCGATGAGCCAAGGCGGAGGGCGGCTGCATGGCGTGATGGTGGGATGAGCCTTTGGCTCTGTGGTGTGTTAGTGAGGATGCCTGGCTGGCCAGGCTGGCCTGTGGCCGTGCTCCATTTATCTGCTTGCTGGCCTGCCAACAAGAAACACAAATGTTCAGCACTGGTGGTGGGGCTGAGTTTCAGCAGGAAGAAATCCACCATCCCCCGTCCCCCTTCTTGCAGCCGCTCAGAGGATGATCTGTGCCTGGTTTCCTGATTCTTTTTGTGTGCTGGTAGCCTGGGGAAATAAAACCGGGTTAATGGGACAGGGAGGGGGTGCTTTCTACTGAACTGTTGGGGTTTTTTTGTGTTTTTTTTTCTTTCCTAAACCCAGATACAAGTAGAGAAAGAGAGAACAAGGTAATGAATAAATAGATATATTCAGATGTCTTTACAAGGACATCTTTCAGCACATGGATTTGGCCTTGGAGGTTTGGATTGTATCATTTATAAGATGGTGGCCTTGAGGTCAACCCACCTGATACCTGAAGGTGCTGCTCCAGAAGGTGCTGCTTGCACAGCTCTCAAGGCATTCGCAGGTCCCAAGAGAAAGAGGAGTGAAGGAATTTTATTCCAGCTAAGTTATATCACCTTTTCCTGGCTTCTAGCAGGTCAGGAGCTCAGGTGAAGTTAGAACTTCTGGTACATCTGGCTGTGCTACTGTTCACTCTGCTGTTCCTTCTGGTGTTATTAGCTGTGTGCATTTGGAGTGCTAAAGGAGATATTTAAGGAGAGGGAAGCTGGGACTGAAGCTGGGTTTTTTTTCAGGGTTTCTCCCAATGATGAGAACCTGGAAACATCTATAACCCTGAGCACCAGCCGGCATGACTGGGATCCCTAAATCAATGGTGTTTAGATGTTGGAGCCTCCTTTGCGGAGTCAGGCTCTAACTTTCAAGTTTTGCCTCTTAGGAATATTCAAAAATGGTGAAGATAATTTCTAAAAAATGTAGCAGGATTAACTTAGAGCTACACTTAACAATTTTGCAGTTCTGTTGTGATCTGTAATCTCACACTTTTTGCTTTTGTCTCTCAGAACCATGCCCTATAGAAAAGGTTGTGTTCCTGGGAGATAGGACAGCTAAAGTGGGAGGCGGCCAGGATGCTTCACAGTCAGATCTCACAACGACATTCATGATCTTAGGTTGCGTATTTGAAAAATTTCTTCTCTGAAAGGGTTGCCAAGTATTGTAATAGGCTGCCAAGGGAAGTGGTTGAATTGCCAACCCTGGAGGTATTTAAAAGACGTGTAGAAGTCTTAGAGACAGGGTTTAATGGTGGGCTTGGTGGTATCAGGTTAATGGTTGGAGCTGGTGATCTTGAAGGTCTTTTCCAACCTAAATATTTCTGTGATTCTATGGGTTGCTGCTGTGACTTTTGGTCACATCCTGGTATGACGTTAAGGGCACAGCAGTCGGAGACACATTGCTCCACCTCCTCCAGCTAACCCACATCCCTTTCACCTCTCACATCCTGTAGACATGATGGGTATTTCCCTTCTTGAAAGAGGGCTTTAAAGCATTATTGTGTTTTGGGATGGGGGTAGGGCAGAGAGGAAATCAAAAGCCCAGCATGCTGGCTCTGCTGACTTAGGAAATCAGATGGTTTTTCTCGTGAGAGATTTCTTCAGTGCAGAGCTGGTTGTGGGGTGGTTTGTGGCAATGTTGACTAATTCATGTTTTCCTGCCAGAGAGGAGGGGCAGATTGATCCCAACAAAGTGTTGGGTGGTGTAACCGAACTCCCTTTGCACTCTGTCTTTGTATCTGTGCACGAAGTTGCCCCTGCTTGCTCATCAGAGCAGGTTGTATCTCTGCTTCTGATTGTGGTCAGCAAGCTTCAGCTGGTGGGAGGTTTTGTAGTGACTGGTGCTCTGGGAAGAGCACCCTGCCAATCTTTTTAAATGAAGGGAAGAGCATTACTGCTAAAGGTCTGTTCCAGTGTTAGCTCAGCCTGTTTTTCTGCCCATGCTGACTACTAAAATGTGTCATTTTTTTTGCCTGAACTATTTGTGCTTTTCTCTGAAGAGGAGAAGGGCAATTTAAAATTCTCCTTTCTGCTCCCTTCTTCTACCCTGCTTTTCTGGGAAAGCTGTCCTTAGCATTTTTCTCTATGCTTATGTCATGAGATACATTACATATGTTGTCATATCCTCCCAATGTTCTCCTAAAAGAGGAAGGCACATCTGCTGCCTTTCTTCCCCAGGAGTACCGCTTCTTTCCTTATGCTTCTGTGTCACTATGTGGTCATTTGTACATCTGGCAGTGGGACCACCCAATCTTGTCATTATTGCCTTGCTGAGCATCCTGTGGACTTGGCAAAAGGTTGGCTATGACCTATGTTGTCACCCAGAGACCCATCCTACCTCTTTGCTCCATTAGGGCTCACTTTTTTGTTCCCTCATGCTCCTGTCCCCAAGAATGGTGCTGCTTCATGGTGACCTTACTGAGATGCCAAAATTGCCATCTTGCACTCAGCTTTTTTATTCAGTGAAGTGATCGAATGCTGCTATACCTGCTTTCTTTTCATCCTCTGCAATATGGCCAGTCTTTTCCTGAATATTGGAGTTTCAGGCATTGGGGAAGTGGTTGTGTTTTTCCTTACTGGCTTATATGTATATGCCACAGTAGGGTTATCATTTGCTGAGTATTTTATTGCTTAAGCTAGTGAAGCTGCTGAGTGTTTAAAGGAACACAGGCAGTTCAGCTATAGACTAAGATTCAGGAAGCCCCAGGTGTACGATAAGCATCGTGTGTGAGAGGAACCAGCCTGATGGGGAGACTGGGCCTTCCAAGATGCTGTTCCATGGACTTCCCTTCATCAGGAGAACATGTGGAGGCTTTCTTCTCACTGAGTATCCTGACCACCTGGACTGCAAACCAAAATCAGTCCCACTGAAGTGATTAATGTGTCTGTAAGCTTCAGTACCCTTAATGTGTGCTGCACATCTGCAAAAAACTGGAATGCTTAGCCAAAGTGAATGGAAAGGACAACTGGTAAATGGCTTCTGCCTCTAAACCTCTTCTCCTTTCTGAGCCTTTAGTCATGGAGCAATAAACAGGAAAGGGAATGAAATCACCTTTTTGATGCTGTGCAGGTATGCTAGAGTTATGCCCTATTAAAAGTTCAGTAAACGCTATTAACCTTTCTTACACTGCTAGGACTTGCATAACATCAGGAACTTCTTTCACTTAACGTAGTACAGAGGCTGTGTGGTGTGTGTGCTATTTTTCTCTTTTCTCTATAAAGCAAAAAAGACATGCTGGTTTTGCTTAACCAAGGGAGATAAGAGAACTTCCTCTTATTCAGTCCTGTGGCAATGCTATCCCAACCATATACTGAATTTAAGCATATGGAGACATCTGCCTTTGGCAATTTTAACTTTTATTAGTGAGAGAGTGAGAGTCAGTGTTTCTCCTCTTTCAGTGTGAATCCTAGTAACCCCTAAGATGTCTGGCTGGATCCCTGCCTGTGCAGGGTTATTTCAGTTCAGGGAATGCACACTGCTGCAGCTTGTGGCAGGCTGCATCCACTCACAGGCAAAGCGCCTTAAATCTTTGCCCTACACACACTGTGTAGCACAAATAAGATGCTGAGAATCATGTGTTTAACAAAATCTCCTTTCCATGGCTCTTTGAAGAGCTTAAAAAAAATTTTTTTTTTTAATCTCCAACAAGCTCAGTCTTTTTAAATTAGAAGGATTCAGGATTTTGCTTTTAAATTTACCTGTACTCTCTCTAAAGAAAAACCTTTGGTGGCAGAGCTAACGCAGCAGAATATTGTCCACTATTATGCATCTCCTAAAGCAGATATGACAAATCCTCCTTTCTTTAGACCTTAACTCTTTCCTTTTTTTTCTTAGTGGATACTAGCAGGCTGGCTAAATAGAATTCCTCCACAGATGCAGTCCTCTGCAATTTATGTAATAGTAATTTCTACAGCTTCGTATTAAGTTGTGGTTGTTGTACTTATTTTGTAGGTAACTGATTACATACCTGTACGCTGGCTGTGCACTGCAGCAGCTGTGACAGTTTGCAGGCATCACTGTTCATTAAAAACTTTAAAATAAAATTAATGTATTAATTAATTAAATTAATATTTTAAAATAAAATTAATGACCTTTTCCATCCTCCCTATGCCTTTGTGATTTTTCTAGGTGTCTGCTTTTGGTTTGAATTTTTGTTTATTTTGGCTTAATTTTTAAATAGCATATGGCCATTTAAGATTAAGCTGCAGCGGTTCAGTGTTTGGGGATTTATATGATGCCCTTTGAGAAAGAGACAGCCTTGGACTTCTGTTGTTTAACAGGGCCTTGCTGGGAAGAAGACTGACACTTCCTTTTGCTCTCCTGTACTTCCAAACTACCACTTATCATCCACCATATTTTTCCCCTGCCTCTACTCCATAATTAATCCTCCAAAGACCAGGGCTTGCAATTTGTAATCAAAATTATAGCTAGGAGCTATTTGACTAAATAGGGAGGAGGAGGAAGGGGAGCTACTACAAAAATCAGAGGAATGATCCGAATAGTGAAGAGTAAATGCTGAAGTAATGAATAATGCATTAATGCTATCCTTAAGTCAGAAGTAGGAGCCCTGTACACTATAAAATTAGCACTTATATAACGTGATGCATTCCTGCACTATAAAATGTCTAAATAAAAAACTAAAGCATGTGGTGGTCTAAGTGGAGTAGCCTGTGGCTGGGAGCTGTAGCCACTCTAGGTCTGTCCCACCTCTATCGGATGCTGGATGAATACTGTCATTTCTCTGTGGCTTCAAGCACATTCTGATCTCTGAAGAAGATGCACGTGTCCCTGAGATCTCCCGCTAGCTGCTTGTTACTCTTTCTCAGCACACGGAGCTGATCCAGGTTAATCTGGGAGCTTCTTGTCTGCCAAGTAAATTGGCTTCACTTAAACAGCTGCTGAATACAGCTTGCTGAGCAGTCACCACTCCTGGCTGTCTCTTGCAACATTGTCTGCAGTTGCAAGAGACAGCCAGACTATGCTGTGGCTATTTGGGGCATCATCACTTGCTGCCTCTGCAAAGCATCTGGAAGTCCACAGAAAATGGTGTATAAAGACATACATTAAGTTACACAGGCACGAGAGCTGCTTTGTGGTGGGAACGTGGCATGGGGAGAGGTTTTCTGGGTGGTCACCTCTGGCATTTGGTCAGTCCTGCTGCCCATTGAGCGAGACAGAGCCCTGCCATACAGCCACCCTGGGAGGGTGGTCACGGTGCTGGCACTGAGAGCCGTGTGTCTGGGCAGAGCTGTTGTGTTTCAGCATGATGCTGCTCTGCCTTGTTCAGCTGTGCCGTACTATTCCTTATCAAATCTGGGCACTTAGACTGACACTAATTCTCATTTGTGTTTGTTTGGGTTTTTTTTGTTTGGTTTTTTTTTTGTTTGTTTGTTTGTTTTTAGCGCTCTGACAAGTGCAGGGGTGCTGTTTGCCATAAAGTCATGACTCATGCTCTTGAAATTGCAGGAATTGCTGTAGAAATGACATGGGGCTCTGACTTCATTGCTGTTCTGCCCATTCACCTGGAGTTTCAGGAGGCTCCACTTTGATGGCATTCCTCTAGAGCTTCCACAGCACATGGCTTTTTCTTAAGACTGAGCAGAAACTGTGAGCTGTCATGCTTCTGTGCACAGACCTCTGCTGCAGGGAAGCATTTACTAGGCAGGCCACTGTGCACAGTGTTTCTGCAGACATGGATCAAAAGATCTGCTTTTGTAACAGTGCCAATTATTGCAGGCACATAAGCTTCTCTGTGTATGCCCCTATAACACTCTTGATTTGAAACTTGCTATTCAACATATACGTATTCCACAATTTAAAACTCTCAGTGGTAACTTCCATGACAGAAACTTAAGGTTTTTCCTCTTCTCTAGAAGAAATAGATCACTTTAATGAGGCTCCTTAACTGATGGAGTTTGTCCTGATCTCAAAGTCATAAGATACTAGAACAAAGAGGCTGCTGTGATAAGTGAATGTAAAGTAACTCAACTGTGCCGTTTGCTAAGCACATTATAGAACAAGAGGGAAAACCTTCTGCTGTGCTTTCTTCAAGGAAACTTTTAATGTGGTACATTAATAAACGCATGCCAGAAAATGCCACACAGTTTAGGACCTAGGCAGGAGCTCAAATAAAGGATTAGTTACCCTCCACCTACTTCATTCCTGAGATGTGACTGATTTCACTGTGGTTTCAACAGTGAAATCTGTTGGTGAGACATCCCTTTTGTGTATCTTTTGGTCAAATATTTCACAACAGCATGTCATCTGCTGTGGAGGGCAGCTTCAATCTTTCCAGCAGGCTGCAGTCCAGAAAGCCTGGGAACCACCAGATGAGATGAACAGTGATGGCATCCTGTTACATGAGATGAGAGCAGCAGGGAAAGTGGAGAAGCCCTTTGCCTTCCTTACCATGTGTCTCTAAAGAATCTGGCACAAGCTGCTGTTGGGGCAGGGGTCATTACTTGACCCCTGTATCTAGTCAGATAAGCCTCTTCCTTTGTCAACAGAGACGGTTTGTGGTAGTAGATATTTGCCATCTAGGACAATTATCCTTTATGATGAGTAATAAGTTATTATGCTCTACAACAGTATGTAATTTGAGGGAGTGGCCACTGTGGCAGATGGAAGCCCTTGCTTGAATCCAGAAGATCCTGAAGAAACTCAGCTGTCTCAACAAAGCCCTGTGAGGGTCAAAAGGAAGCCCACAGGCCAGCACTGCAGGTAAAATAACTCCCTGCTTTAGTGCAAGCAGGCAGTTGGTTGGTTTGGGAACTTCGGAACAGACGGTAAAAGAAGCTTCCTCACTCAGAAGCTGGTGCAGCACTGGAAGATGTTACCTCAAGGTCATGGTGTCTTAGTGTTTTAGAGGTTTTCAAGACTACAGCTGGCCTCATGATAGCCCCATGTTGAGGACACTGCTGCATCAAATGGTCTCTTTTGACCAATGTTCCTGTGTTTGTGGTTCTGCAGTACTGCTAGAGACAGGCACGCAGGATTTGGTTGGTAGAGGAGTCTTCTTTTTGCCACACACAGTCTCAAGGAATTTTCTGAGATGCAGTAGAACATGTGGATGGTAGCAGTTTGAGGAAATAGGCCATAGTCTGCCTGGCTGTATGTTTACATTGCTTATACTTCTTATACTTTCTTTTTGAGTGGTCTGTCCCTTCTGCTTGGTGTATCTCTGCCAGCAAACTGAGCAGAGGCTGGTTTGAGGACAGCTGTTGGCTGGGAGAGTGTCAACTCAGCCAGTTTTTCTGACTGAAAACTGAGGACAGATTACATTTGCTCCTAGATTAGAGTTACAGCTATGTGATGCATCCACTGGAGGTTTAAATCAAAACCTTTCTGTGTTACTCTGATACTCAGAGCAAAGGCTATATGCGGTTGTGGCTTTTGGCTAACCGAAGGCTTAAGCTTCACATAACACTCATCGCACTTCAAAGTCATTACTGAAGTACAAAACAACTGGACTGATAGAAAGACCGTCTGGTCCGTTATTTGGGTTAAAGTTACATAAATGGTACTTCAAATGCCCCATAAGCTAAATTCCCTTTTCTAATGCAGTATCATGTGATGTAGATGAAGCTGATAGGATACTTTTGTAATTAGGTCTTGGAAAGAAGGCTTTTAACTTCTTACTCTTGACAGGTAGTTTTCTTATCTAATTTGTGCTTTTTGTGGGCTCTTGCAGATGCAACCTCAGTATTGTTTTCATTTTTGGCAACCTAAGAGTGTAGCATCAGTGTAAACAAAATTCTTTATGGCTTAACATCAACACCACTAGTAAATAGCAGTGAAGACTGACAGAAGGCTGAGATGTCTTCTGTGGCTTTTCTGACATTTAAAGCCTTGGGTGCATGCAAGAGCGAGGAGTGTCATCTTCTCTGGTATGCAAAACTTGGGTTTTCTGCCTTTGCTACCTCTGGCCCGCTTCCTTTCACATTTTTCCATTTCTTCACCTTTTGTTTTGGACTGTGCAATTGACCTCTGCTTTAGGAGGATGAATGTATTCATTCAAAGTTTGGGTTGTTCTGTTTTCAGTAACCTCTGAGTGGGCTAGCTGAGTGACAGTTCTGAGGAATTCTCATCTATTATGATGACCTTTCCTTCACCATATGGGATAGATGCTGTAAAGAGAGCGCCCCAGTCGCTGGCAGTGGGTCCTGACACCATTCCTGTGTGTGGAGCAGCAGATGGCTGTGCTGTCTGACGCTCCACTCTGTTGACATGCAGACTCGATAGCATTAGGCTAGGCTTGCACTGGAGGCTTTTGCTGGTGTAGTAATGCATGAGTGTTATCTTGTTAAATCCACACTTTCCCCCTCTCATGGTGACAAGGTCTCAGTCACCCAAAAAAGTCTTTGGATGCCTGCCCCTTGCCCTTGCAGAGCGCTGGTGTCAAGGTCTTGTCATCACCAGCTTCCTAAGCTCCACTCTAGGAATATGGGTGGGCTGGCTTTTTGGCCACAGAGTGGGAAGTCCTTAAAACATATGGGCTGTCTGCTAATACAGTTTCTGCTTGGTTTCCCACCTGTTATAATGATGCACTTCATTTTAGCTTTTTTGTCAGAATGTTCTTGATATTGTAAGACAGCATAAGCTGGCTGTGAGCCATGGAGAAAGGTGCACTTGACCAAAGCACTGTTCTTGGTTTCTGTAGCACTCCCTTTCCCTTGTCCCAGTGCTTCTCCTCAGTAATTTTGTAGGGTCTCTCAGAGCATTCCTTGTGCACATTCTTCTGTTTTAATAGCCAGTGTTTAGCGTCTTCCACCACATAAACAATTCCAGTTTGGCACAAAGTCTTCTGCAAAAGATGCGCATATAAAATGCAGAATGGCTGTGGCACTTTGCCAGCCTCTTCGAAGTCAGAGGCAGCTCTTGAGGGTCAATCTCTTTGTTAAGAGAGTGCTGTAAAAAAATGCAGAGTTCTGTATCCAGATTCAGCCAGGAAGCTTCAATGCTCTTTGCACAACACCAGACTAAATCTTTGTGGCACTCAGGTGTCATCAGCTGATCATGGTTGTACTACCATAAAGCTGCAGCATTGCTCTTAGTGAGTATTTTGCAAAACAAACTGACTTTCACTGTATTCCTTTGTAATGATTTTAACTATGTAAACTATTTTTTTCTGAGACGAGGCTCTGCATGTAAGGCAAAGTAATACTGCCTTAAGATTCTAAGGCTGAATGAGGGGCCATGATGAGCTTTCACATAAGAGCTTCATAGCATATGGCTCACATACCTAATGGAGAAAGGGAAGCAGACTATTTCAAATCACATTTTATTTTGCAGGAACACAGAGGTATATTTTTAAAGTAGAGTTCCTATTAACCACTTTGTCTCCCAAAGTCCCATAATTTTGCTGGCAGATTTGTAATTCATGGCAGAACAGCAGTGTGGTGGTGTGCCCTTTCCCAAGCATATCCATTTATTTAACTAGAGATTACTCAGTTTTTCTGTTGCTGCAGTAGGGCAGGATTGGGTGGGAGAAGGTGCTGTTTCTGGAAGTAAGACTCTACCCCAGCAGTGAGTGATTCAGAAAATCCAGAAAAAGAGCCAAACGCCAGAGACTGTGTACACTATAACACAATGCCTATATTTGGAAGCTCTAAGTCACCTTTTATTTTTATGATCTTCTAAATTTTTGTTGTCAGTGTTGGTCTCCTCCCTTGTTGGACAGATTTGAATAATTCAGTGCAAGTTAAATAAGCTGTTCATGTTCAGTTTTAATGACTCAGAAGAAATCAATGTTGCCACAGACACAACTGTCTCAGTGAGTCTTTCTCTTCCTGTAGAATTATAAGGAAACAGGCATCTTTTAAAAAAGTAAAAAATAAAATTCTGTGACTGTGGAAATTATACAGAGGATTTTGCCCAACTTCCAAACAACTGAGCATAAGGTGAACTGGTTTGGATGAAGTACTTATTGTTCTTAGCTAAATATAATAAGAAATGAAATACTGGAGAGGAAAAATGCATTTTATCATTATATGAATTAAACTAAACGCCGATTCCCCCCCTTTTTTTTAATGCAGGCAACTGATTCAGTTTGCTGTCTATCAGAGGTGAGTTGCAACAACTGGTGTAATTTTTTGGGCATAAATATAACACACGTATACACACATGCACCACTTGAAGCAGTACTCTCTTCTGTTGCCCGAATTATCATGTAGCAAAGTGTTTGTCACAGGAGCAATCAATGAAGGTGGAGGTGGAAGTGGTGACAAAGAAGCCTGCTGGACTTACACCCTGACTTTTGAATGATTTGGGGAGTTTGGCTGCATTGCCCCTGCATGTACCTGGTCCCTGTTAGTATTTATCTATGGACAAGATTGCTGTGTTTAGTATAATTTAATATAGGTATTTGATTTACTGTTTCTTTATTCATTAGGCTACTATTGTGTAGTCATTATGTTCCTGGCAGTCCCAGGCCTTTTCTGGTTTCATCTCATGCTTTTGGGAATTTGGGACGTATTTTCAGCTGCCTAGTCTATTTTAAACTCCCTTTTAAAATTTAAAAAAAAAAATTATCAACAAATAATGGGTTAGAGCAGATTGATCCTTTTGAGCCATTTGCCTAATTAACCTTTGCCTCTCAGGAATCAGCTTTGATTCTGTTCAATCAAGTGCAATGTATCCTAGTCCTTAATAACCAGCATTTCTTCTTAGGACCTTGGAAGTCTTCCCTAACTTTTACTTTTCTAACTGTTGTCACTGTCTTGGCATTGTGCTAGTTTGCAGAGACCAAATTGGAGAAGGACAGGGAAGAATAATAACAGGATATAAACAGAAAAGGCCTCTAACTTAGTCGAGTGTTTCTGAAAAGTAGGGTTAGCACAGTGCTTGAGTCTTCAGTACTCTGTACCTCAAATGCAGATTTATGAACCTAATAATGAAAGAAAGGACAGTAGTTATGTCTGCATTGCATACACCCAAAGGATGACCCTTCTGTGACTTCCTCTAGTGTAAAAGTTTGAGGGAATCTTTAGAAAGACTTTATACAAGTAGAAATTATGTCTTGTCTCCTTCCCCCTTATCTGAAAAAAAGAAAGAATTAGGCCCAAGATCTGATCCTCTATGTGCAGAAAAAGGTAAATGAGACTCTTCCCTGTTGCTCCTAACCCACTCTCTATGATAGAACCCCCAGAATTTGCACAAGTGTCCTGAAAAAGCATCACTGCCTCACAACTCAGGAGACACCTTTTCTAGGTAGATGGATAAAAGTGATATTTCTTTAGCCTCACAGAGATTCTCTCAGTTTTGAGCAGCTCCCTTCTTAATTTTGCTGAGTGTAACCTGCTCTGCTTGCTGATGTAATGAAAGTCTGTATGCACAGCACCATGGATTTCATCCATTTGGAAATAGCTTGGGGGTGGGTATTGCCAAGAAGGTGGTCGAGAAGGCTTCCAGGTGCCATTATACAAGGGCATTCACATGTTTTCTGCAGTTGGTTGTGGTTTGGGTCATAGTGAGCATGTTTTATTCCCTTCCAGAATTCTAGGAAGAAGTTTGCTGTTCTTGCAGCTTTTTTGGTTTTTCTCTCATGCATTGGGAATACACAATGCTCAGAGTTTATGAATCATTGTTCTGTCCCTGCAATGATACAGCTGCACTGAAACCACAATATCAGCTGAAAATAAAGATCAGATCCTCAGTGCAAAGTTCGTAGGTCCTGCAAAGTGATGGCTTTGCTGCAAGTTTAGGGCAGAGAACAGCAAGTAGACAGCATCTCTGAACCCAGGGAACCTCTGAAACAGGAAAGGAAAGAAATGAACTATTTGAATTGCCTCCTGCCTTGTAATGCTGCTGTTCTCCCCCTTCAGCTCTCAATAGTAACCATCCATAATTCATGTTTTCCCTCTTCTAGTTCCATTACAGTTTCCTTTCTCCCCATGACAAATACTTCAACCACTCACATAATGTAATAGGATCCATGAATGCAAACATCAGGGTGGGAGTGTTTGTGTGGCCTGCACTACATTGCCAATTTGCCTGATGGATTTCAGTTACTCTGTTCCTTCCATTTACTCCTGGTTCCCTTTCCAGCTGTGGTGCCTTTTGGTTTCAGACCATGCTGCAGGCAAACCAGCAATGACTAGACATTGAAAAATGTCTGCTTTCATCCCAATGAGAAAGCTGCAAAAAAAGTAGCCCTAAATAAATTCACCTATATATAATTGTGTATATATATATATGAATGTTTCAAAAATTATATATAACATGTATATGATCTGTTTTATGTGTATCTATAGTATAGAAAGATATAAATACATTTAATACATAAATACAGCTCTCTGACTTTATCGTCATTTCTTCTTACAGTAGATACATTTTTTCCTGAGAATCTTCCAACATATTTTGTTGTGTCATTAGCTGGCAGTTAGTCCCAAAGCAATATGGCATGGTATTCCCATCCAAGCCCATCAGCTTACTTCAGAAACTCTCTGGTGGCTTCCAGCAGCCGTTAAGACATGGCAGTGGACACAGTTTTTCCTTCCATTTAAGGAGTAATTGAGAAGATGCAGATGCTTTTATTGGAAAAGGAGAAACTGGGGGTTTTTTCCTCATCCAACTTCACAGGGGTAGATGAAGGAAGTGTAGGAGGCTGAAAGTCATTGAGCATGCTTTTCTTTCCTCCTTCTGCTTTTGTTTTTACGGGGGTGTGAGTGAGCAGGGTCTGGGGGGGAAAAGCCAACTTTGTAAATGGCATATGCCAGCAAAAATAAGATGTCTTTTTACAGTGCATGCATTGGTGAAAGTCTCAAAGGTTGCTCCTTCACTGTAAAGGCACCCCACATAGGTGACCCATTGCCCTGGTCAGTGTGGGTAGCTTTGAAAAAGGAGTGGCACAGATCCCTTCGCAGCCTCAGGGTGCTCAGACTTGCTCCCCCATCACCTCACCGTGTTAAACATAGTCTGCCATGCTGTTCTTGGGAGCCTGCTGGTCTTTTACCTACCCTCATGCAAGGTAATCATCACAGGGGCAGTCAGAGTCGGGAAGAGAAGCCTTGGGTCCCATTAGGCATTAGCAGCAAGGGACAACTCCAACAGCAGGTGAATATTAAAAACAGGCACACAGCAAAAAAAACCTCACCTCCACTCCCTCTATACACACTACCCCCACCACTTTCCCCTGCATTTGTTTAAACCACAGGATTTGTGGTTTTCTGTGTTTGTTACTTTTGGGCTGTTACCTTTCCCTGCTCTCCATGTGTTTCTCTAAGCATCTGGCTATGCTTAAAACAATTAGAAAACAGTTGATCACAGCCCTTAGGCTCAGGCTGTTGACAGCTGGGGCAGGGGGGAGCACCACAGCCCTCACAGGGAAGACGGACATGCATGGGCAGCTTCCCCATCCTTACTGTTACTCACCCTGTCATCCGGCAAATGCCAAAGGAAAAACAGGGACTGCGGTGTGAATGGTGATAAGCATGCTCTTTCAGCAGCAGAATTGGAGACTAAGGTGAGGGATGGGGATGGCTGGCAGCTGATGGGGAGTGCTCCCTCCCAGGCACCAGGTCTCATCAGCACAGCTCAGCTGCAATTTTTTTTTTTTCTTCTTTTAGTCCAACCCTCAAGTTTCATGCCCATCTCTTAGGGCAGAATAGACTTTTGAGTAAGGCTGATTTGGATAGGTTTGCAAATACAATTTTGATGTACAAATTTGGTAGTCCAAGTGGTTTTGTGTTGTTCTTTTTGTTAACTAACTCACACGTGTCTATCAGTAAGCACTTCAGTTACATGCATTCATGCTCTACTCGTAGATGTGCAAATGATCCATAAAACTTCACCGTGGGCCATAATATATTTGTGGGATCTTATCTCAAGAACAACGAAGAAGAGTTTGTGGACTAAAAGGAAGGGAGAAAGGAATTATGTAGTGTTGCTCTAATTGGTTTGGGATTGAGTGGTTTTTGCATGGGCTATTTATAATAATGTCTTTGAGTCTAGCTGAAGCAAGGTTTGGTATAGCTGTATGCTAAAGAAGGACACAGAAAAGCAAGAGAAGTCAAATGGCATCTCTCAATGTTGTTAACTTTAGGCTTATGCACTGGCTGATAGAAAGCATGAGCTTTTGGAAAAACTCAGGCCTCGAGCAAAGGTATGTAATTGAGCTTTTGTAGGGCACCATCGTGAGGCCAAATGTTGGCTTAAACATTTCACTGAGTCTGCTAAACTTAATGTTTCACATTTTCCTCACTTTCTCCTCTTTCCCTTTTCCTCAAAATTACCAGGTTCTGCAAGGAATGGAAGCCTCAGCTCCATGCTGTCCTCAGCTCAGCAGAAATAGCTCACTCTGCTCACTGATGCTCTGCTCTGGGGACCCTCTCTCTTGACAGTGGGAGCCAGGTGACCTGTGTCTGTAATGGCTGCAGTCCTAGTTCTGTGCAGGGGCAATCCAGAAACTGACTGTAATTCTAAAAACCTTTCTACCCCTAAAACACCCTTCAAACTGGTTTTGAAGGAAGCAGCTTCACTTCCTCAGCTGAAGACCTGAGATGCATTCTGCATGGATGGATCTGGGATCTGCCTTGTGCAGCAGTCTCTGTCTATCCCATCTGCCTTGCTGCAGAGCCATAGGTTCACTGGTCTGCAGGCAGATGACCCTTTAGCAGTTCTTAGGAAAGCCCCAACATCCCCCACAGCAAGAGCAGATAGGATTTTGTGGGCAATTTGAATTCAGGCTGGGAAGAGAAGCTCAGTGCAAACTAAATGCGGTCACGATGGCTCATGGTAAACAGGAATGCACCAGGCAGTACGGGACCTATCAGCAAATTTGCAGCATTGCAAAAGACTGCCAAAAAGACTTGAAATTACTCCTGGGTTTGTGGGATTAGAAAGAGAAACCCAATGCTACTTGGTTTTGAGAAGGAAGACTTTGAGGAAAGGATTGCAATGATACCCTGAGGTGTAGAAATGTGCTGTAGCTATAGGCATTTGCTCAGCACTGTGACTAATCTTCTGGAAGCCTAAAGGAATTCCCTTAGTGGAGAATGCTGTGCGTCACCCATGGCCAAAAAAAGAGGGAGTCATGTGTTTCCTTGACAGCACATCATGTTTGCATATTTTCAGTGCTGGAGGAGAGTCCTTCATCCTGATCACTGCATGTTTTAAAGTACTTTGAGTGTGCCTGGGGTGCCAGGATATTAATTTCAATAGCTTTGTTTAAATAGATCACATAAGTTATTCAGCCAGTGAGTATTTTTAATAGAGTTTCAGATTCAAGCAGAGTCATTTTCAGTATAGTTACTCATATTACAACTTTCTTAACCAGTATATTTTAAAGCTGGTAGGTTAGAGCATGCTCTCCAGGAGTCATAAGGTTTCTTTGGGAAATATGATTTTTCTATGACTTTATTCATGAGTTAGTGTTTGCACAAGATGGGTGAGGATGAAAGAAATAATGCCAAAGATATATATCCAGAGTTCTTAAGTGTTGTATTGTAGACTGCAAGGGCTTGGGCTTCAGCATTGGCTTTTGGTAACTCTATTTGCATTTCATTTGAGATTTTTTTAATTGAAGACTTCCTCCTGCTCCCCCCCTGCCCCCAAGTTACTGACTGTATTCCCATCTACTTTGAAATCCTTGGTGAACAAAAAAGCTACAAACAGCAAATGAAGTTATGAGCTGATCTCACTGGTTGTAAGATTGCTGATGTAGCGCCTAAATAAGCAGCCTGTTTTCTTTTTGAAGCATCAAATGCCCAAAGCAATAGCTTTGAAAGAAGCTGCATTTCCAAGCTGACATTGCATCAAGTAGCACATACTAATGTTGCTTGGAACTGCTGGAAGAAATCGCATTAAATAATTGGTTATCAAGAGCAATTTTCCAAGTAGTGGGCTGTAATCCAATGTGATGTTGCTTTAAGGAGAGAAGGATCTTGCAGCTGGTTGTATACAGGCTGATAACTTGTGTTCAGAGATTCCTTTTGACCAAGAAAAAATACCTGAGGTATTTCAGGCATCACCTGAGGAGAAAAGAGTAAAGTACTGGGCAAACATTGATCTCTTTATTTGTAACAGTAGAGGAAGTCTTTTTCTCTCCAGGAATCAAATCAGTGTTCCTGCAAATTATGTAGCAACTTTGAATGGAGATTTGAATTTGAACCTGCATATGCAGTATCTCTGCAAGATGTAAACCCTTTGTATGGGTTCTTCACCTCTGAAGAATGCAACAGCATCTTCATAATATGATGAAATAAAGTAAAAAAAAAATCCTGTTTCCTGTTTCGTTACTTGCTTCTGTGTGACTGGATACTTTGTTTTAAATAAATACATACCACTTGAAAAAGTTCTTGTGGGGCTTTAGAGGTGTAAATGGGAAGGAAGGTAGGTTTTTACAGGGAGATGATGATTTTTAATGAAAGTGGTACTTGCTTTTGGGGCAGTCTGCATCTTTCTTCTGTGGTATTGAGTGTCAGATAACTCACAAATTACATTCTAGAAATAAACCAGCCAATTGGTAGAAGTGTCCGCAGCCTTGACTGATTTAAGTAATCAAAAGGTCTAGCTTCAAAAAGAAAAAGACGAAAGGAATTTACATGCCCCCAAGCCATGTACACACAGACTTGAAGTCACCTTTGCAATAGCCCAGGTGGTTGTGAGCATCCTGAATGCATCCAACGGGTGGGTTAGTCTACCTCCCTCCCACTCGTCCGGCGTTTCCTTCAAGTGCACTGCAACAGAGGTGAGTCATCCAAAATGAAGAGGTGACTCCTCAGTTCGAGACAGGTCTTGTCTGTGGCTGCATTGTCCTGCCTGGGTTATTGGACTTTGTTCTCCAAGGTGCATCAGCTAAGGCTCCATCTGAGTTGGACGCAGCACTGCAGTGCTTTTTAAATGGAGCTGCCTCCTTTGCTTGCTGCCCAGTCCGTCTTTATTTTGCATGCTGTCTGAATTACAAGGAAAATTATGTTTAAAAATACCTTGTATTGGTTTTGTGCTTTCCCTAAGTGCCTTCCAGTTCAGCTGAATGTGTGCAGCCTAGTGTGTTCACCAGACAGTAACACCAAATCACATGTCCCCTGCTACCACAGTGGTTGGGCTTTAATGGAATATATTTTTCATTTTCCTGATTATCCCATTGTTTTCTGAACCATCTCCACCCTCTTTGTCTTAGTAGTAATAGTCTCTGCAGACTAGAAATGTATTTTCTGTGGCTATTTTATAATTCATTGGATATAGGCTTTTTATGATACCTCGAAGACACTGAAAGCTAGAAGTCAATTAAAGGGAAGGCACATTGGTGTTTAGGGATTAGGCTGGAAATACCTGCAGTGAAAAGCCATAGAAGGAAGGACAGGACTAGAACTATGCTTGGCCAGCTACTGTTGTAGGATGGATGTACATAATTAGCATATAAGGTGCCAGTGGATGCTCAAGAATTATGCAGTATTGCTCTGAGGTTTTGAAAGGCTAATAAAACTTTTTGTATTATATCCTTTGGCAGACTTCTGTGTTGACTATTCACACCTTCTTGAATATGAGTGTTTAACTATACTGGCTTTTTACTGTGTCTGTGTGCAGGGTGGTGAGAGTAATTTAAACAATATTTATATGCATCATTTGATTCTTCTATTGCCATGCAAATGTTTTTTTATCCTTGGGTAAAGGAAATTATCCTTTGGAGTCCAAGGATAATGTATTAAGTGACTGGGTTTAAGGCTGGGTAAGTGAAGTGAGCCTGTGGAGTTGCAGTACAGGTGTGGAATGCTGCTTGAGGAACTCTCATAACCTTCTTGAAGTGAATGAAATTCAGTGTGCAGGATTTATTCCCTAGAGGTAAACTTAGAAAAGATTCAGTAGATGAAGAAATTCGAGATTGATTAGCAAAGAGCATTAAAAGAATAATAATGTGGATTATCTTTCTACCATAATTGTAAACATTTGCACATTTCCCTCATCTCTCCCTCAAATTTCTTGAGCTGGGTTGTCTTAATTACTGCACCTCATACTTAATGTAAATCCCTGGGAATGGCTTTTTGGGACTCATAGAAGCCTGTTGACACTGAGGAACAAAGTTGACTATAACTGATAGAAATGCCTAGAATATTTTTTTTTATTTGTCATTCAGAAGGTCTTTTGGTGTTAATTTGGGATATCACAAAAGTAATGATTGATGCAGTTTCTCTGTAGGGTGAATTCAGATATGCTTGTAATCTGGAAACCAAAAAAAGTCTGCTTGTGATGGCTAATTCAAGGCAAACAGAGTGACATTGTTTCTCTTGCTTTATTTTGTTTCATCATGAGCATTTCTTGTATCTCTTTTGTCAAGAGAGAAGATAAAAAGAGAGCTTCAGTTCTGCTGTTTCTTTAATTTCTGTAATGCTTGCAGTGGAGTGATTAATTCTCTTTTTCTCTCTGTTTTTCTTACAGTATCAAGCTTTTGGCTGTGCAAGAGCTGGCTGACAGAGAAGCATTGGAAAAGGTATTAAAAATACATCTAATGCAACTATTGTAACACATTTAAGCTCTTAAAGCCCCTCTGTGTTAGTTCTGCTTCCTAACTTTATGGAATACCATGCTCATAAAATAGGACATCTTCCTAGCTACATAGTGCATGAAGGCAGAGGGTTGATCTTTTGTCTTAGCTGGCCATGTGCTTTTGGTGTTTTCTGATTTTTCAGCAAGCTTGGAGTAAGCAAGGCTTAATAATAAGCAGTAACTAATGAAGTCTAGTGTTGCTCTTCATCCAAGGGTATTGCAAGTACAGCAGACTCACGTGAGATACATGGAAGAAATTCTTTTCTGTAAGGGTGAGAAGGCACTTGAACAGGTTCCTCAGGGCTGTGGATGCCTCATCCCTGGAAGTGTTCAAGGTCAGGTTGGATGGGACTCTGAGCCACTTGATCTGGTGAAAGGTGTCCCTGCCCATGTAGGAGGGTTGGAACCAGATGATCTTTAAAGGTCCCTTCCAGCCCAAACTGTTCTATGATGGCCTTCTTCTGGATGAAGAACCAAATTTCTTACTGCTTTATGATTCTTCTGGCCTGGCCTGTAGGACTGGATTCCCAGTGCTCATACGTGGACCTGTGGCTTACCTTCACTTTCTACACTAACTCCTTCACCTGCAAGAGCAAGGAGCCAGCTGTAAGGCAGCATGAAAGACTTTTTAGGATGCAACGAAAACAACTAGATTCTGAGCCCTGTTGGAAAAACTTCCGTCTTAGAGCAGGCTGGTCCTGAGCTGGTCCTGACCCAAGCACAGCCCTTCTGTACCTACAAGTCGTGTAGCAAGGCTCGGGGAGGAAGGAGCAATTCTTCTCCTGCCTTCATCGCATCCTTGTCTGTGTGAAGGAGGAGGTCCTGCACTGCTGTGTTCAGACTGCATCTGCTGGGTACTCTAGAAATAACGAGTAAAATGAAATACAGCAGCAGTGAGTACTTCAGCCTTGTGCTTTTCTACTGACTGCAGATGCATTTCACCGAGGTCCTCCATACACCCCAGTTAATTCACACAGGGGGTCTCTTCACTGGTGTGCCTGAACTCTGATTTTGAGATGAAGAGGTGGATTTTGGTAAAAGGCTGTGACAGAGGACAATGCAGGAGATGTAGTTTTTCACACATGAACAAGACATGGTTCTCAACCACTCAATGTGCAACACAGATTGATACTAGCAAATTTTCATCATTTGCAGCGGTCGGATTCTCTGGCCCCTCACACCCCTACACTTCTCATCTTTCCAACGGACTTGTACTTCCCTTTGGCCCAATGCCTCCAAACACATGGCCTGGCAAGGTTAAGTGACTTCAGCCTGGTGGGAGTGGCAGTTTGAGGCATTGTCTGGAGCACTGCAGGAAGCTCTTCAAAAAGGCTCAGCCTCAGAAAAATGATCTTTCTAAATTGAGCTCTCTGAATATTTGATATCTGCTTTCATACAATGCCAGGCTTAAAGAATTTAAAAGGCCAGTTTAGCCCTATGGAAAATAACAGGCTTGAATTATGTAAGTTGAAAGAAATTTGCTGTCTTTACTTTTTAAGTACAGAAGGGGAAAGAAACCCACAGAATAGAACAAAATCCCTTGTCCAGTCTGCTTGTGGAGTCAGGTTTTAAGAACACTGTGCTGAGTTTTGTATTATTAAGTCATTATTTATCAGCATTATACTGCAGGAATACAGAATATTATTAAATTATATTATTTTAATATTTATTCTAAGATGAGTTTTTCTGGTTTTCTATGGGAAGTTGCCTTTAAAGTAGCTATGGACATGATAACTTAAAACTGGTTTTCCTGTAGGACACTTTCCAGTCTGTCATAGATGGTTTTGAACTTTGTAAGCTTTCTTGTTGCTAAAATTTGCTGCCCAGCTTTGAAAGTATTCTTATGTATTTTTGACACTTGCATGGAATCCCAGCATGAGCAGAAGCCCCCTGCTGAACAGCAGTGCCCCCCTGAACAGACTTAGGGGCTGCAGATTACCTCTATGAAATAAAACCACATTGAAATTAAGTGCATGTGCAGCTAGTCTCTTGAGAACCAGGGCCTTGAGACAGTGGCATAAAATTATTCTGGCCGTGAATAGCACAGGCAGACTGTGAGGTGAGGCACATGAAGCCAGTGGACTGTTTGAGCAGTCTGGGAGAGCTTGCTTGAACTGCTGGGATCTTGCTTTCTGGAAAAGGAATTTGCGCCATTCTATCTAAGGTACTTAAGTGTCTTTAAATGTTTCTCCCACCTTGGCTATTGAGAATGAACTGAACACACTGTGAGAAGTTTTGTGTCATGCAAAGACTCCATTTCTTTAATTTCCTAAATCCCAACGTTTTGGCAAATTGGGCCAAAATGGCCCTTTAAGCTGAAGATCTTGCACTTGATGGCATTCATGCCTGGTGTTGTCAAAACAGGAGAGGTGATTGGCAGGGTTTAATACAGCCTGTCCTGGATTGTACAAGCTTGACTGACCCTTGGATGCTGCTCATGAGCTGCTTTGTTTTTCTGGGGTGCCGCAGGCTCCTGTAAGCACCACAAATAGGGTGCTGCTTGTGGAGCTGAGCCCCAGCATCATGCTCACTGCTGTTAGGAGGAATGGGAAAATAATAATTTATTTCAATGAACCAGGTCACATAAGAAGAACAAGAGCCTGGAGAAAATTCTGGGTCAGAGGTGGGTTTGTTTGGGTTTGGTTTGGCTGTAGCCCATCAGATCCATACCAGCACAGGCTCCATCTGAGTGGTTTTGCAGGCAGCTTA
Organism: Donacobius atricapilla; assembly: GCA_013397315.1. Classification (NCBI taxonomy): domain Eukaryota; kingdom Metazoa; phylum Chordata; class Aves; order Passeriformes; family Mimidae; genus Donacobius; species Donacobius atricapilla. Next base: position 70,736 of record WBMY01010611.1, on the reverse strand, counting down.
AAAACAAGCCTGTGCTTACCTGTATTTTGTCCTACCTTAAACCTTCAAATGGATGTGTTTGCTTCCCCCTACCTCCCTGCTGAACTTGCCTTTTGCTGTGGGATCTGTTTGTCACATGCTTTCCTTTCAGAAGTGCTGCTGGCATTTGCCAAGGGCAGGAAAGAACACAGTTGATGAGAGGCCATGGGAGGGCTTCTAGTCATGCCATCCTCATACCCACAAGGGTTCAAGGCCACTCAGGCTGTAGAAAGAAGTACCACAGGCATGCAGGCTTGTTGGTGCCAAGTCCTGTATGGGACATCTCTTCCTCCTCCAGAAGCACAGCTCTGGGAGACATTCCCAGTGACACTCTTGCCCCAGTCTGTGTTTGAGTACTTTACCTAATTTTGGCAAGTCCTTAACTGCAGAAGAAGAATTCTACTTGGCAAGTGTTTTATTTATTTGGGGAAGGGGAAAAATTAATTCTCCCAAGGAACATGCTGTTTTTTATAGTTTAAAAATAAATCTGTGTAAGTAATTAGGTTGAACTGCCTAGCCAGGTGACATTTCACATTGGTTACTCTTTTAGCATTTAAATTTGTAGCCCTTTTCCATAGGCAAGCATGTACACCAAAGCAATTGTTCTCATTGGTGCTTCATGCCAGTAATTGTGCAGGAAGAGTCATCCATCTTACAATAAAAATAAAAATATTCTTTGCGTTCTAAACATTTCCTCCTGAATTTTTCAGTGTTAAGAGTGGATCTTGAGCTCATTTCTCCTTCAGAGATAGGTTATAGAGAAAAGTTAAATAATTTGTACAATTCAATAATCCGCTGACAGCTTTTTAAAAGGTATGCCGCTTTGTGAACAAGCAACAGTAACCCATTATTTTCCTATTTGTGTATTAAAATGTAAATGCATCTGCTGTTACTCAAGATGACAAAGGACTGTCTACTTGACTCCACAGACAGAGAAGTTTGTTGGCTTCTCATCTAAGAAATGCAAATCATGTGATTCTGATCGGCAGTTTGTAAAGTGTGGGATTCATCTGCAAGGTGGTGATTGTTCTGCCTGAAGTTGGAAGAGATCTGCTTAGACTGCTGAGACAAACTAGGTGGGCTGAAGGACAATAGGAATGGGGGAGAGAATTTTGATTTTGTTTAGGGATAATGTTCTTGAAGCTGACGATAGCTTGCAGCTTGAAAATCGGCGTCAGTAACGTAAGTTTCATATTAAGGTCTGCCTATAACAATTATGGCAAATTTATGTGAGGTCAGTGAATAGAGAGTGAAAAGAACAAAACAGTTATTAGCAGGCTTGTATTGTCTGTGTGGGGATTTTCACCTTCACTGGAAAAGTTTTGGAGGCCACAAATCAAGAGGGATTGAAAGTCTTTCACTTGGTGCCTCTGAAGCACAGAACGCATTCTCTGGACACGAGGACAGGCAGCCATGCATCTTCTCAATACAGGAAGGGATCTCTTCTGTCTGCTGGCCTTACCTTACTTGGTCATCCATTGGGAATTTCTGCTGGAGATGATAGAATGAGAAAACTCTGATCAGCCTTCTCCTCCAGGTAGATTCCCCCCCACTCCATCTAAAAAGCTCTTTCTCTTTCTTCATATTTACCTTGTTGCATTAAATGGAAAACTTAGCTCTGTAAGCAAACAGTCTCTACAATCTGTACTCATTTTTTGACTTTTCCCATCTCCTTTAGCAGTACTACTAATGGCTGGAGTTGTCTTCCACGATGTGGAATAAATTTCCTGGATTCCCTCACCCATAGGAAAGACCAGATGTCTGTATCTGGAAAATATTTGTTAAATTCAGTTCCTTCCCATCACACAGAATTTTCACACTGTGCATGAGGAATAAGCGAAGCACAACTGGGGTAATACTGAGGAGGTGGTATTATTCTACTAGAAGAAATTTAACATGCCTGCCATTGACCAGAAGTGGCTTTTATGTGAGGGGAAATTCAGTGACTACTGTTGCACAATTTTACAGGGTAAGATGGAGATGAGGCAAAAAGGAGGTGCTTGTTTCTTTTTAGTAGCATCACTCTGCTGGTGCAATTTCAGCTGCAGTTAAAAAGATGTTTGTAAAACACTGAGCTGCCCTGTGTGTTCCCTGCTGTAGTTGCCTTCTTTTTACACAGCACATGGAGAATTTTAACTAAAAATTTGCTTTTGTTTTCTTGATCCAGTGTACTGTTTCCTCCAGATACTATCAGAACATAAAAAGTATGACGTCAATTGAGGTTCCAGAATTTCCAGTATGAAATGCATCTGCTGGAGGTTTTTATTTATCTTTTGTCTGCTTTTGAGTAGATTGAGCCAGATCAGTGTTTAATCATGATTAGGCCCATTGTAATCTCTGTTCTTTATAAAATCCCTCTCTGAGCAGAGCAGGTTGTTTATTTGTGAAAGGTTATCCCTAGGAGCTTTTCAGTGTTTCAAAGAGAGGTGCTGTTTTTCATTTGCGGGGGTAAGCAGAGGCACATTGCATCTTGCTTGCATGGATGTAAATGTGGTTGTGTTTGCATTTGATGTGATTTTTTTTTTTTTTAATATAGCCCAGAAATGCAGTTAGTCTGGGACTGGGTCTTTGTGTGCATATTTTTAATTGCTATAATCCTTCTGTACAGTGTGAGTCCTATCTTGCCATCTTGCTTTGGGCTATTGGTTAAAAAAGATCATAAGGCGATTTGCAATGAAGGAATTAGTTGCTGTAAAGGAGTTATATATACTGCCTGTTCTTAGACCTAGCCTTTCCAGAAAGCAGTTGACACCTTTGAAAATCAAGTACGTTTGGATGTCCTCTAGTCAGATAAGGAAACAGCAGCCTTGCTTTCAGAGATCAGGAAAAGGATATGTTGACTTGGCCACTGACTCAGTCAGGACATTTGATCAGTTTCTTCCAGCCCTGTCACTGCCTCATTTTTCTGCTCCCTATTTCCAGAGAGGACAGCTGGAGTCAAGTCTCTGAGCTATGGGATGGATTTCTGCAGAGTTCATCAGCTGATGTAGATCCTCCTGCCATGTTCCTTCAAAGGCACCCTGGAATCAATGATTGACCACTTAGAGTAAACAGACATTATTCCAAATCATCCCACTAATTTTGCTTTAATTCTTTTTCTCACCTTGTTCCCTATTACTTTACCCTTTTGCTTTCCCACACCCTCTCGGTATTTCCCCCTCTCTCCCATGTCATGCTTGTTTACCTGAGTGAAGGTAATACGCAGGAATATAAAGTGTTAATTTTTTTTTTTTAGACTTCACCCCATGGGGTCATGAAATCTCAGAGTGAAGGGAAGAATAGCTGTAATTGGAAAGGAATAATTTTTGGCTGAGTGGAGCCGCAAATGATGTAGCATTTCTTACTGAATGGGTGGCTCTTTTGGTAGTATCGTATCTACTAAATTGCCTTAGGAAGACTGCAGCTATACTGTGTTTGCTTCTGGCCTTTCATATTGTCTTCCTTTCTGTCCTCTAGGAAGGATCTTGGTGGCTGGAAGTTTAAGGACAGGTATTGGTGGACCTTACAGTTCTGGCTAGGTCCATGATGATTTCAGTAGCTCTCTGCAGGAGGACCTATGAGTTCTTTGTCTTTACAGGCACCTCACCTGCAAACTATCATCACACGGTCAGCAGTACTGGAAGCACAGGCTTTCATCTACTAGGATTTCTGATGTCTTTGATCTTGGCTGGATTTTTTTCTCTGTAGTTGCATTGCCCATCTGTTTTCTGATGATCAGTGGACTTCAATAAACAAAACATTAGAAGCCATGCTATACACACCACAGGAGCTACAGAGAGCATAAATTCTCTTTAAATGCTGTTCCTTATTAGGTGCCCTCTTCTTCCCTAGAGCACAGCTCTGCCTCTCTGAGCAGTGGTGGTATGGAGATTGCTTGTTCCAATAGCTTGGCATTTTTTGTAAATCATCTGGTCTTATCCCTGAACATAAGCCAAAGTCACCCAATAGTGAAGTAATTCTCTACGCTTCCAGAGCAGGGAGAAACAGAAAATAGGTGTTTATAAGTGCTGGCAAGTGTAAGATTTAGTTGTGGGTGCTAGAAGTAAGAGAAGGCTTAGTCCTTTTTCCTTGATTTCTTCTAGAAGATGGTAGAAGGCAAAGCAAGTTCAAAGAACAGGAACAGTTTTGAAAGTCAGCAATTTGAGGAGAGTGTTTTTTTGGTTCTATTGCTTTTTTTCTTTTTTGATATATTGACATAGCAGCAAGGGTGTTTTAATGTCATCCCAAAAGATTTTTCATAGTAATGCATATATGCTCTCTAAAGGAAGCCAGAATCCATTGTATCTGTTGGAACAGAACTTTGGTCAGGGTTTAAGGACAGTCCTGTAGACTCTGTGGAGGATGTGCTAGTAAGGACAGACAGAAACCCTTGCATTATTACTCATGGAAACTTATAAATAAAGAATGAGCTGTTTCAGAGAGGAATCAGTGTCAAATTGGGCTCTCTAAATTAAGGGCTAGAGCTTCAAAAACAAAAAAGAAAGGAGTATGAGATTTTCTACTTTTCCAAAGGGAAGATAACATGACCTAGTGCTAGCAGCCTGGAAGAGATCCTCCAGATAATGAGCATTTAAAAAAAAAAAAAGGAATTAGGAAGTGAGGCAGGTTTAAATAACTTTACAGAAGGTGGCACAGTGTTCTGTAGGGTGGTGAAATCAATGCCTGAAGGAAGAATAAATATTTGAGACTAGCAATGGTTGTGAGTCATATTCGATGTTTCTTTCTTCCTTATTTTTGTGTTTTTACCATGGAAAAGAATGCTTGCTCTAGCAGAGATGTAAATCAGTTGGGGAAAACAGTAATGCTAACAGTAGGAAAGAAATTTAGCCACAAAACACCCAACTCACTATCACTGAAGTTTTATCATGAGGATGGAGGGAGACTTAAGCTTAGATGCTTAAGCAGCTTTCCTTGATTAATAACGTTTAAATATTGTGATTTCCCTGATCCCTTTCAGTTTTTTTTGTTCTACTTTTGCGTTAACACATTTCCCCCCCTCCTCTTTTCTCTGGCTGAAGGTGGTATGCAGATGAGGAAATTTGGATGGCAGCAAATCGATACAGCTCAACGGTCAGGTTGTTGGGGTGCTTTTAATGGGTGAATAAGATACTGCTTCTTATCACTTTTGTATCTCATGTTTCATTGGATGATTTTCTATTTGCGTTCTATATTAAGGGCTAGGTTCTGATAAACTCATTGTCACCTCGTGCAACCCTGGTAGTTCCTGGGTGAGTAAGGTTGTATTCACAGTGGTGTCATTTTACACCACACCGCAGAAATTGATTCCTGGGTTTCATGGGAAAATAATTGACCCAGGATTAAGCATAAAAAACCAAACCCTCAGCCCCCTAACAAAAAAACCCCAAAAACCCCCCTCGCAAACAAGCAAAAAACCCCCGACAAAACCTCACAAAAGCCCTACAACCAGCAAACATCCAAAACCCACACAAACAAAAAATATGTTCCCAGGAAGCCATTGACTCCTGATTGCCCAGTACTGGATATCCAGTCCAAATGAATGCATAGTTTATGTCTCTAGAAACCTTCTGCATGGATGTTCATGATTTTCGTGATTCTGTGATTTTAGCACAACTACTCAGTTGAGCTGGGTACTATCTGATGACAACATAGTGCAAGTACTTGAACTTAAATACTCAACTTTGGTAAAACCATCTTGATAAAAAAGATATTCTCACAATCACCAGGGCTTCTTTTTATTCCTTTTTATGTCATGTCAGTCACCTTGGCATGCCATTATAGCTGTTCATGATTATAGTGCCTACTTATGAAGTATAAAACACTGCCTTGAGTAGACTTCAAGAATAAATTTGTGACCATCCTTGATGACCTCTTGAGCCTTAATTTATGAATTACGTTTAAAACAAAAAAAGTCTTTAGGAGTGTGAAAAGAAATAGTCAGGAAACATCTTCTTCCAAATGAGTCTATCCCATGAAGTATAAGGGAAAAATTCAGCTTGTGAATGGAAAAATGAAAATTTAAGAATCCACAAATTTTCTACATGGAGGCCTGGTAGATATGGCTTTCCTCTTCTACAGGAAAAGGGCAGCATAGATTTCCACCAAGCATCTATGTAGACACCTTCTCATTAAACAGCAAAGTGGATGAATATTGTTATTGTATTAGGGATGGCAGAAATTATAATATGACTCCAAATCTTCTTGGAGGGCATATAGCAACTTTTATTAAAAGCACACCTTTTTTATACACTGTTCGGATATAACTGGACATGATTGGTCGTTCAAACCAACTCCTCTTCTTAAACATATTTGCAAGTAAACAAGTTAGAAAAACAGTAGATGCATAGATTAGTATTTGTTTGGAATGTCTTCTCCTATCTCCCCCAGAGCAGTGCTTGGGAAAAACTATCTGACTTTCTCTTCTGACCAGGCTGTTAGCATCCACAGATAAAAGATAATGAGTATTCAATTTTGACAATAGGCAGCTAAACATTCCATAATTCTTCACTAGCGCCCCCAGCACTAAAAATGTGTTAGTGGAGTTATTGTATCACCTCTTTCAGTTGCTGTTTTGCTGCTCTGTGCCAAAGGTTCTTCCTTGTCTCCCTTTTAAAGATCTATAAAAAGACATTGTTTATATAAATAATCACCTTTATTTAGGATGAAGGTAGGAGAACAGACCAGTGAATGATCTGCATTGTTGTCCTGGGAACACAGTGTTTAAAGGCAAGCAAAGAACTGGTTTTATGGGCAACAATCTGGTTTTTTAATCTTATATTCAAAGATTATGACAGTAATTTCCTCTTAGATATATTAGAAAATTAAGCATTTGGGTGGCTGTGGTAAGCTATAATTCATCTGGGAGGGCAGTGTAGAAACTCACTGCTAAGTTTTTCCAAAGTAAGTACTCAAAAGGGAAAGCAAGGAACTTGTGAGTGCAAACTTAGGCTCCTGCCACTCCCCAATGGATCCTGTAAAGCCTGACTTAGGGAAAAAAAAAAAAAAAGTGATCTGATTCCAAGAAGTTCGTATATGGAAACAAACCATCACACACTTTTGATAATTGAGATAACGTTAAGCTTATCAGCATAATTATTTCCGGCACATTCCTGAAGTACAATGGGTGAGTAACACAGCAGCGGCAGGAGAGAGGCGTGTGTCCAGCTGGATCCACATCCATGGGCTGGTTCAAAAGAGAGTCAAGCTCATGAAGGGGCGCAGATACCTGACGTGGGAAACAATGCCTTCAGTTTGAAAAACCTTCCAATCCTGCCAAGCATCATTTAGCTGCTGCCTAACCTTGGGGAGCCTTAAATGATGGTCTTCTCTGATGCTTTGCTGAGCCATACCTCTCTGCAGACATGGAATTACCCACCTCTGAAACAGGCAGAGGGACTGGACCACTTAGTTTCTAGTCTATGTATAGTTGGGCTTGAAAAATGATCCTTCCTCATCCTGTCTCCTCTGAGAAGCTCAGTCCTGAAGGTTTCCTTTCTTAAAAGTATAAGCTTAGAAGTGGCTTTTGCAGCAAAGCTGGGAATTCAGGTCACCACAAGGCTAACGGGGGTGAGGCTGCAGTATGGTAAGTGTTTGCTCTGTGGTCCATAGCATAGTGCCTGGAGCTATCATTCCAGACATGAGTGAGAATCTGATCTTCAGAGGGAATAAATCCTTCCTCTGAATTACTGGTGTGCTCTTTAAGAAGCAGAAGCAGCACATTTTCCAGGAAAAAAATGAGTCCTTGAGTTAGGGAAAAAGCCATAGGTGCCTTAAGATGGACCAAGCTTTGGGATCCCAGTTTGCACATTATCTCCACAAATGAGCTTTGTATGCCCATAGCACACAAAAGTATGTAGAGGTGGAGACTGTGCCTATGGGTCTTGTATTATTTCTGAAGAAAAACAAAGGGTGAATATTTGGCTGTGCTGAAGGGCTCTGCCTTGATTTCACCTCTTGCAATGAGTGTGTAGAGCTTTTTGAAGGGTGAATTAGGTAATATTTGTGAAGAATGTGAAGGGTAGCAAGAATTTATTTGGTTGTGAATCTGGATGTTTTGGTTTAGTTCTAGGAACAACAAACCAGTACAGAAAGGATGGGAAGGCATTGCCCCAGGTCTCAATGACCCAGTACAAATAGGACACACTGGCATGGCCAAAGGGGCAGATAAGTTTTCCAGGTATGAATCTATGGCCTTTTCCTGTTCAGTGGATTGATTCCTTTTTTTTTTCTTTTCTTCTTTGTTGTAGGATTTTTCTCCCAAACTTTTAATTTTTTTGAAATTATTTCCTCAGCTCTAATGTCATTGTAGAATTTTGTACAACATGAAGAAAGGCAAAACTTTTTCCATCACAAATATATACATTTGGCTAACACTGAAACTGATTCCCTGAAGGGGGGTTGTTCTCCTTTGAAAACAATCATAATTACCTGCCTATCAGACCCTCATCTGCCTTTGTGAAATACCGATACGTGAACAACACAGGCAGTAAAAAAATATGCAGTCTTCAATGAAGTCTTCCGGGAAGGGACTATTTAAATGGACATGTGAAAAATGTTATAACATAAGGTCACCCCAGTTTTCCCACATGCTACTTACGTGGGACAGAGCTGGTGAGTGCATCCCGCATGGCAGGGGATGCATCTTGTTCTCATGTGTGTGTTTTTTGACCGTGTTGCAAACAGGAAAAGGATATGCTTGAGAGAAAGGCAAACAAGCAATGAAGGCCTGAGACAATATTCTTGTCACTGGGAAATGGGATCCAGTGGTGAGTCTCAGTTTCAGGCTTTAATCATAATAATGCTTCCTTCCGTGCTGTTACATTTGGTTATAGGAGAATCCAGATGTCACTGAAACACCTGATGCTCCTCTGTGTCCCCTTCCTGACTTGCTCCAGCCTGTGGGAAGTGCATTCAGCGTTACCCAGCTGCAGAAGTGTGCTGAGCATCCTGGCCCCACTGTCTCTTTGATCTCCTCTTGACTTGCCTTGTGCTGTCACGTGCTCCCACACCAGGACAACTGTCCTGAAGCCTCTGACCTTTTCCTACTTTCACCTCAATAGTTAGTACAATAAAATACAGCACCCACAAGTCTCTTCCCTTCCCCAACTCCGTTTTTCCTCCTCACAAACCTGATCTAACAAAACACTCATCTTCTGGAAGTCAAATCAGAAAGTCTTGCTTGAAAGCCAAAGGTGGTTTCAGGTTCTTGGAAATATTTGTAACATTTCTGCTCCTGGCTTTCTCGGTCAGGCTTCACTAAGGGGAGCCATTTGTAGCTGTGTCCAGTGATTGGATTAGGATTACAGGTTTTCAAGTCTGCTTTTTCAATTAGAAATAAAAATACAGTCCAGTTGGATGAATAAAGAAAGGATAATGTGCATTTAATTTTTAGTTTATACAATACATAGGGATAGAGCAGGGAAGTCAAGTATGCATTAAAGGATAGATTAAAAATGAGCATTGTCAGATGGTCTCATGAAGCCACTGCCAATTTTGTTGTATCTTCTATCAGAAATAGATGAGATCATATTTCAGGATGGGATTTTTATTGGGGAGTGTTGTGGGCCTTCTCTTCACGTGCCACTGCTCAATTGACAAGGTCTATCTTAGAGCTCTTCTGTTTACCTTTCCTGGATGCATCAAGTCCATCATGCTGGGCGATGCTTTGCAGCACAAAACAGCACTTACCTCAAACTGCAAGTGTCTTTGCCCATGGAAAGACAAATCTTTGCTAATATGACACCTTCACATAACTGAGCTGATAAAGAGCTGATAGAAGTTTCTTACTCATCTCTGGTACTCATTAAAGCTGCTCCCTCTAGTGCTTATTAAAAGAAAAGTAACCGTGCATATGTGACATCTAGAAAGGGAAAATTTATTCTGTCATTCTCATCTCTCTTTTCCCTTCAGAGGAACCAAAATCACCTTTTCTTTGATGGAGCAAGTAGTTGTTTACCTTAACTGCAGCGCCCTTTTGGCCTGACTGCTTCTGTGGTAGTTTACCAAAATGGATACTTAATTGTTTTGAGCGCCTTTCTGAGGCTCAGGTGGTGATTACCCGCATTACCTTCTCACAGCCCCTGCTCTGACTCCAGGTTTGAAACAAAGGTATCCTCCAAAGAGCAGTGCCTGGCTAATAAGAAATGTGTAATTTATTAAACCCTAAGGCATTGTTTTCCTGGGTCACATTTAGTTTCCTCAGGGTTTAGGAGTAGTCCATCTTCTATTTGAGCAAAAGTAGTTCACCACCAGGGAGATTGCTGGCTCAGGGTGGTCCCCAGAGCTGGCATTACAGGAGTAACACTTGGCAGGCCAAGATGTCCAGCATGGAGTGGTGTCATCACCTGGGAAGGATGACCCTGCTGCACAGACAGGGCTGGCTGCACAAATAGTACCCCAAAACAAAACAGAGAGTAACCAGGGCATCCTGAGGAAGCGGTGGTGGGAGCTGCTTGTGTGCAGAATTGCAGAGTGCTTGCTGGCGCAATTCTGCGCACAAATCACTTTCTGCCTCACTGCACTGGAAGAGATTGAACTTTATGCACAAACCAAATGTTCTTGCAGTGCTTGGAGTGTCGTGGGGAGGCAGGTAGGTGTGTTAGGAAGACTGTAAGTGTCTTATGGTCTCCAGCATGTGCCAGCCCAGCATGCTTTGTTTTCCCTGCTCCCAAATTAGTCCAAGATCTCTTGTCTTCACTTCTCCAGTCACTCCTCAAATGTGCATTTCTCCAGCTTCTTCCAGCTGCCAGCTGTTCTTTTCCTAAGTCAGCCATAAGTACCTGTCTCTGCTTCTGGCAGGGTGGGACAGGTGCCAGTGCTTTATCTGGGTGGACAAAGAGCAATTGCATCTTTGTATCCTCCCTTCTTGGGAAAATGATGTGTTGCTGATCAGAAAATGAAACAGGGCTTGTCCCAGTTCCTGGAGTAGTGGCTCTTATTGATGCCTTGCATGCCAGATGGGGGCAATCATAGAATTGTAGACATATTTTTGGTTGGAGAAGACCTTTAAGATCATTGAATCCAATGGGCAGGTAGTTACCTGGCGCAAGGAGGTTGACCACTCAAAAGCACAGGCTACTCTTTGTTTAGAGTGCTTGGAGCCTGGTGCTGCCATGTTCCTGCCCCCTGGCAGCACTGCCTATCCCACAAAAACCAGCACCCAGCTGGAAGAGAGACCACAGGGCATCTGTGTAAATAAGCCCTGGTGCTGTTGGTCTCGGTGTGTGTGTCAGCTTTGACTCTATGTGTAAGTTATAACCAAGAAGCTGCTTGAATTTCAGAAAACTTGCAGCCTGAAAGGCTCTAGAGAAAAAGAAAACTAGAACTTTTTTCCTTAGGAGGATTTTTTTTTTTGGGGGGGGGGATAGTTGTTTTGATTGACTGAGATTTTAATTTTTCTTTACCATTTGAAGAATTGCCTCTCAATGGGGTTGGCATAGCTCTAACTTAGCTTTGTGAAAGAGGAAAGGCATTTTTTTCATTCCCAATGTGGACTAGCAGCTTGTCTGTATATTTTTGCTGCATGAGAGAGAACGTAATGTTGGTTGTCATTGGGTTTTGTGGGCAGAACAACATGATTTGAAAAATGCCATTCTCACTTCAGCTAAAAAACATGACCTCAGCAAGTATGCTGTCACAGCTTCAAAATAAGTGTGCCTGTAAGCCCTGGAAAATGAATACAGATTGAAATCAGCTGCTGTAGGCCAAGTTCTCCATGGCTGCAGCTGTGCCCAGAATGGGCTTTTCTTTCTGAACAAACCATGTAATCTTATTGGTTGTCTTTTTGTTTGCACGAAGTCAAATCAAGGCCCTAAAAAAAGTCAAATTGAGGGAAACAAACTATTCAAACTAGTAGACTGCAGATGCTCTTTCTAATAAAGTGATGGTTTCTGTAGGATTTATGCAGTCCTGTCATATGCTTTGTGCTGGCTGGACTTTCTGGGCAGCTGCAACCTAGAGATAAGTCTAATGTCAGGTTAGTTGAAATTCTAATTTTTTTTTTCTGATTTAAATTATTTGTTAGAAAACTTACTGACTAAATCCACTCTGTTTGAAGACATCAGAATGGCATTAGGAGTGAGTAATTATTGCTGCTGTGATTTGTTGTATTAGCTGGGGTAGCACCTGGTGATCAGCTGAGAGCAGAGCTGTGTTCCCAGGCTGTGCGAGCACCCTATCTGCCTCTGAGTTCCATAAATCAGCCCAGCCCCAGCACTGCCTGAAGGTACATAATGGGTAACAATGTGGTATGTTAATGTGGCATCTTGAATAAGAAGCCCCAGCCAACCTCTGCACGTCAGAAAACAGTTTTAAAAGCTGTGCCAAGCGTTTTTGCTTCGAGTGTGCAACCAAAATGACTTCTGAGGCAAATAAGGGTGCCTGGGTTGTGTGCATCTGAGAATCAATGCTTACAGCTTCAGCCTGCAGGATGCTGAACTTGTAGACAAGGGAGTCAGTGGAAGATCAGGATTTGATTTTAGTTTCTGAATCAAAAGATAAACATGAAAATAACTATCCCATCATATTTCTGATATCCATGTAGGAAAGAAATACATCTGTGCACCTCTTCAAACTGTGTTAGGCACGTCCCATTGCAAACAGTCACTGTACATGAGGTTATTGTTTGCCTTGCAAATCCTTTGTTAAATTGCTGCTTGATCGAGAGGGGTCTTCTGGACCCAAGATTTTATCTGCGGCTCCTTCACTTAGAAAACCTCTGCATTTCAACCCAGTTTAACCAGTATCAGAACAAGATCATGCATGGTGGAAGTCCCTCTGTTGCTCTTTCACAGGGATGACTTTTTCCTAGCCCCTTTTCCCACAGCCAGAATCTCTGCCACAACCAGGGCATCCAATTTCTGCCTATCCCTGCCAGCTTCCAGCCAGAGCCTGCCTGGGGCCAACATGAGTCTTGCAAAGGACTCTAGCTCCTGTTGGGCCTGGTCTTGAAATCCCTGACAAAAAGTACTCCATATTGTCCACACTGAGGTGTTTCAGATCCCAGATTTTCCAGGGTGGTTTTTATTATTTATTATTTATTTACTTACGTCTATTTTGGTCTCAGGATGTTATAGAGGAAGACTCAGGGGCTCTCCAGAGTGTCCACAGTTCTGGTATCTGTGATCTGGTGGGCATTAGGATGCAGCCTCTCCAGCTCTGACCAAGTGCTTGGACATGTAATGGTGTCCTAGTGCTGTGGCTGCTCAGCACTGACCAGGAAGACAAGCACCTCTGGGAAGCATGAGAAGGACGTGCTAGAACTGCATGCAAGTGCACAGCCGCTTCCTTCCTGCACAGAGGAAGTCAAGCACGTGTCCCTGGCGTAAAGTCAAAGGAGCCTTAACCCCAAAACTCCAGCTATTGAGCCTGGCCTACACCCTTCCTCTTGTGTTGTGAGGGTGGCTGTGTTGTTGGAGTGGGTCCAGCCATGCCACGGGGGCCTCCTGCCCCCAGGAGGATTCAGCAGCTGTTTGTGAAGCTCCAGGCAGGGGTGGGATATGGTGCAGCCAGCATCTTCGGAGGCAGCACAGAGGAAACCCCTTTCCAATCAAACAAGTAGCTCTGGAGGAAAAGAAAGTAGTCTGAGGGATAAATGTTCTATTTGCAGAATCTGAACTGAGTTATTTTAGTTGTTATTTATCTCCAAGTCAGGGATGAGTCAGCCTGGAATGTGGCTCAGACCACCTTCTTTGCAAGCCTTCAGGGAAAAGAGAGCACAGCCTGTGCTCTGCTGTGCCTCTTACCAGTGCTTTACTACACACTTTATTTTGCAGGTTTTTTAAACCCCTCCAATCTGATATTATTTTTTCCCCTTTCCTCTCTCTCTAGTTTTGTATGGAGCTGAACCAGCCGACGCTGCCAAACATCCGCAAGTGGAAGGGCCCTAGAGGATGTTGGAAGGGTGTTGTTTCCGAAAAGCCCTCAGGCCAGCTACACAAGGTACATTAATCCCCAAGTCTGAACTTTGCCTTTGCCCCACCCCCCCCCCCCCCCAACCAAGGACATATTTTGAATGTTTAAGGCAACACATTTTGCAAATCCATTTTGGCAAGGTTTCTTGTTTTTTAAGCTGACTGTTCCTATAGCTTTTAGCTTGACTGCTTTTAATTTATGTTTTGGAAGAATTGTGGCACACCTATAAGGAGGAAGATCCCTGTATTTGGTGTGCAGGTATTTGGGGGAGGTGGATAAAAGCAGTACAGATATATAGATGAAAAGCCATGTATTTGGACAAGGTAAGAGTCCTGAGTTTTCCCCTGGAAGGCTGCACTGCTTTTGACACTTTTTGTGCCTGTCACCTGAGCTTGCTCCCTGGTGCTGCACTGGCTGGCATTAGGAAGTGTTGGAGTCCAGGGCAGGTGGAAAACCCCTCAAACTGCCCTGGGGGGGGTCTGAAACCCTGTAAGAGACCCCAGGAAAGCACAGTCTTTGGCCTTAGTCCATGGGAAAAACTTCCAACACTTATAGATGAGTTAAGAAATAATAAAGATTTAAAATAGAGTTAGTTTGTCACAGGGTGAAAAATTGTAGTTTTGGGTTTTTAGTATGGAATTAGATCAGAGCAAGATGGAGAATTTTGGGTGTTGTCTCATGTTCTTCTTGTTCTTCGTCTAGTCCATCTTCTGCTGTGACGGTGGCACAAAGACATTGGTAGAATGAAATTGAGGTAGAAATTGCATGTTTAGAATACGTGATAGTAAGTGGCCATAAATATAGTACTTTTTAGAGTTAATTGGATTAGAAATCTTTAAAACGACCTTGCATGCTTCCTCCATGTTCCTGTAGCAGCGTCTTCCCTTAGCACGCTGACACTCTTGTAAGACCTTGAGATAAGAAATAGAATAAACATCTTTGAAGACCGAGCTGCAGGGTCCGTCTCATCTTTCAACCCTGGTACAGGACTCTGAGAGACAGAAAACCCCTGATTAGGGGAACGACAAGGAAGGGCTTCTCATTTTCCTGGTTTGCAAGTGGAGAGCCCACAGAGGAGGCCTGCAGCCTGCCATCCTTACCTGCAAGAGTTTACCTTGTGTGCTACCCAGAGTCCTCGGCACAGGTGTTTAAAATGCTGTGGACTCCATTTGAAATCTGCACTGTGCTGTGCTGTGCTTTTCCCTGCGGCATCTTCTGCTCTGGGAATATATATATATATGTATGTATGTACTGCAGGGAGGTACTGATTTATTAAGCTGGTGACAGCTGCATCTGCCTACCCTTGACAATATTCAAGGTGTAGCTGTACTGGGCTAGACATCACTAACAGTGCCCAAAAGCAGTTTCTCCCAAGGGAAATCTCTCTTTTTCACCCTTAAGGGTGCTAATGAGTTTTCAGAGCAGTGTCCTCCTCGAGCTTTGAGCCTGTTTTTGCTGAACAGGGTCATTCTCGTGGTGCAGTTTTTGCAGTGTGGATGTTGTCGTGGGTAGAATCAGGATCTGAGACCTGTCACGTAACAAGTAGTGCCTGTCAGCACATGGAGCAGTCTTCAACAGTCTATTGATCCAGAATGATCTATTCTGAGCACTGTTGTTACTAAATATGTGCCTGTAGTTGTGTCCTATAGCCATGCTGCTTAGAAGCCACATTTCTTTATTTTGGCTTTTCCATACCAGGTTGCATCACTGTTCACTTGTTTTGGACTGATGTTTTGGGAGGTGCACCTCCTTTTATTGTTCTTCTGAGAAAAACCCAAGAATGAGGGAAAAAGAAACCCAAACAAACCAAAACCCACCACCTGAGCAGCATAAGGATTGTACTCTAGTTAGACAGACACACAGGGTCAAGAAGGGTCTGGAAAGATATAGAATGTCTGAATGTGTCTGAAATGTAATACAATTCACACTTAAATGTGGTGCAGAGTGCAAATGCCCTTCAGGACATTTTTATTCCTGGCTTGGAGTTTTCCTTTAGGATCTTTTATTAGGCCAGATCATTAAAACACTGAATATAAATCGTTGTGCAAAGTTGTCAAAGTTGTTCTCTCCACTTTTTCTATCAAGCATTATTAATAAATATCTCAGAATTTCTATGTTAAATTCAGAGTCATTGGTCAGTTCCTTCTTGAGCTGTACTTCCAAAGATAACAATGGCAGCTTTGACTACAGGCTGAGTAAATAAAAATGATCATCCACCTCATTTTTATTTTATCTACTTGACTCTTCCTTTTAGCTGCTTTAACAGGAATCTGGCTGAGCTGGAGAACCCTCCACCAAACCAAAAAGTCTCTTCTTTCCTGGGGCTAGTTAGTGAGTCTGTCAGTTTTGAGCACCATGTAAACAAATGCAGTGAGGTAACACAGTGTAACCTCAAGAACATGCCATCTTTGGCACAAGCAGATTTTGGGATGCTCTGTAGGGCTCAATAACACAACATGGTGGATGGTACTTCTGGCTCGTGCTTCCATACATTCTGAGCATTTCAATCAGGCAATTACTTTTGAGTGCAGTGTTGATACAAAGTCTGGAGCCTGGAAATAGCCAACAGATATTGACAGCAGTTTTATTTTTCCACATCTTTTCCTGTAGCAGTTTTTAAACCTTAAGTTTCTTACTGGTGGAATGATTCTGTCAGTATTTTAAAGATGAGTTATCAAAGGAGCTACCAAAGAATTTTAACCAACCTTAATCCTTTCAAGGCTCTTGGGAAGTTAGCAGAGCAGTTAATACCTTTTTATTGCAGCTGAAATAGTGAAGGCTCTTCCTTGCAATGGATTTAACTGTGATTTGCTAAGGGGAATGGGTTTGAATGATGCCAAGGAAAATGGTGTCTGGATGATGAGAGAAGAGGGTGACAGTTTTCGAGTTAGATACTGCTGCTGGTGTGACAGCACAGACAGTTTTCTGAAAATGCCCATTCCATATCATGAAGTAATCAAAAAAAAAAAGCCCATTTGGGATCATAGAAGCAGAGCTGAAAGGAGCAGAGTGCTGAGCATGAAACATTCAAGCTGCGAGAGAGACAGAGAAATTGACAGGGCTGAGAGGTCTAGACCAGATTTCACACCAAGAGACTGAAGGTGCCCAGTTATTTTTAGCTTGCAGGTGAAAAAAGTCTGTGAGATGGTGTCGAGCCTAGGGGAAGGAACAACTGTGAACAGCATCATCTACTGCAAGCCCTAGCAATCACCCAATGACACCTCAAGGCACTGAACTCATGATTAGACAATTAATCATTAGATTAACGAACTACCTCATTACAGACCACACTCGGAGGTATCCAATGCCTTGTCTGGAGTAGGAGGAAATCAGGACCACATCAGCTTAAACATGCATGCGAGAGGCAGCATCCTTCGCCGCTGCAGTGGTCCTGAACATGCTCTGCCTGTAGAAGTTAAAACAGATTATTAAATCCTTGGCTTTACTGGAGCAGTGCTGGAATTAACTGGGTGTCCAATAGCCAGTGTGCAGGTGTGAGGGGCTGTTGAGTAGCAGAGTGATGTGTGTTTCAGCTTGGCACACTCACTCTTCAGTGAAGTCAGTGGAGCTTCCCAGGAAGCATTCCTCCCACGCCTGGTGGGAGTTTTGGCAGGGGTAAGATGAAGAAGTCTTTCCACTTGTCCTCTGTATCTTCCACTGATAGCCCAGGAAGCTGTTTCTCCTTTATGCTTGGGCACAGCCAACTGGGCTTCCTGCCCTCAGCAGGCACCATGCCTAGATATAGATACGGATATAGCTATAGATGTAAATAGATATGGGGTTACATTTGGGCAGAATGTTTTGTTTTTACCATCTTGAGTCTGGAATTTCTTTTTCTTTTTTAATTCTAGGGAGTTGAATATTCTGGTTTCCTCTGGGATACAACAGCTGGCATTGAGCTGAAAGATGCCTCATCTCAGGAGACTGCACAGACCAATGGCAACGGGAGGCACTCATATCCTCACCCGTATCTTGCACATTTCAAGGTAACTGCCACAGTGCCAGACCAGCCTTGCTGAAGTTTTACTAAAAAGAATTTGGCTAAGATGAAAAAAGAACAGCTTTCTCACAGATAAAAATTTGCATGAGCCTCTGACCCTTTGCATTGCTGTCCCATAGCTTGATTATGGATAGGTGCTGAATGCACCTTAATACATGTGGTAGTTCACCACAGGCAGTCCATTCCCTTGCTCCTGTGGGAGCAAACCCTGCTGCAAGGGAGTATTTGTGAACCTGAGGGTCAATGGATCCTCAATAACAGCTAGGCCACTGGGCTGGGGTTCTTGTCAGTGCCACAAAGAGGGATGAGTGCAGGGAGAATGGAGATCGATTATATACATATAGATAGATAGATGAGTAAATGTGTGTATAAGGCTGTGCTCCAGTGAGACTTGGGCTGGCCTATCTAATGTTGCTGTCCCGCTTCAAGAGTTTCCATTTTAAAGTTTTTTCACTAGGGCCAAACCTTTCTAAAAGAACATCACTCTTTTGGAACCATATGCTTGGGTATATGCTGGAGCAAACATATGAGCAGAGAGAGCCCATCTCCACACAGGCTGTAATGAAAGAGTCCAGTTTAGGGAACTTGACATCTCTGGTAATGCTTTGTGAGAAACATTAATTGAATAATTAATAATAAATAAAGTGTTAGTAATTAATTGATCATACAAATAGGTCCAAGTGAACAGGAGATTGCAGGGAGCCAACAGCTCCTTTCAAGGTACATTAAGTTTCTTGGTTATTCTCTGTGACAAGCTGAGGCTAATCACAAAACAGCCCCTGTAATGAGCATGACATTATTTGTAGCTTATTAACAACTGGTTTTGCATAAACTGATTTTCATAAGCAGCTGACTTCTTTCTTCAACTGTGGTGAAAGGAAGCTGTTTGCTAATGCAAACCAGTTTCCCCAGAACTGAGAGGGTATGAGGTTATTGCAAACAAAGCTGCAAAATGCAAATGCCTCTCTCTTCTTCCCCTCTACACTGAGACACACCAAGACACACCACATACACAGCAGTGTGAGTCCTTCTGACCCAGATCTACAACTGAAAGTACTGGGAACTGGCACGTGGTTTTGCGTTGTTGACCTTCCACTCCACATGTGCACGGCACTGATTTCTCCTCCTTGGCCCCCCAGGTTGGAATGATTGATCTGACCGTGGTCAACCTTCACCTGGCCTTGCCACCCTCCACAGGAGAGAACGCCGGGAAGAGCCACGACAGCCACAAGCTGGCAGCCTGTGCGCAGAGTTTGCAGGAGACTCTGAAAGGTAAGGCAGGGTTTTTCCTGCCAGCTGTCACGTGCACTCTATCTAATTCAAAGGAATTTTTAAAAGAGTAAACTTTGTCTCAGCAAGCTATTCAGAAATACCCTTATCAGTCTCACAATTGTCTTTACCCATATTTGTGTGTTGCATAGCATGACAAATGTGCTTTTCCCTTGCTCATTGTCTTACAGTCTTTCCTAATTAACATAAACAGCACAGGAGATCCTACTGGCTTTGACACCATTCTTTCAAGTTGAGTTCCTTCTGTTTTTATGCTACTGTAACGGCAAGTTCTGCCAAAGGAAAGGTCAGTGGAGTTGAGACCCTATTTTAAGTGCTTTGTGGAAATAACACCAACGTGATAGCAGAGCAAAGCTTAATTATTTTTTCGTCCAAGAGAATTAGGTTCTATATATTTAATTTTTGGATAATTGGAAGCTCTTTGGAAAACACAATGCAAATTTGCAGATGGCTGCTAATGAGAAAAGAGACCAAATCCTGTTTTGGTACCTGGATGCAATATGTAGAATAATTTTGTTGATTTTAAATAAGTTGCTCTGGCTTTACACTAGGATGAAATGACACCAGAATTTAGACCCAAGCTTGAGCAATGAAATAGGGAGCTGGATTTCTTTACTTCATTTCTGTGAATTTGCTTTTTACTTTGAAGCTTGCAAATTATGTTTAACTTCCTGCGAAGCAGAAGAAAGCAGCTTAGATTCTAAATGTTGCTGATCCTGCTATAGGAATAGAATAAGTCTAGCCCCTTGTTTACTGCTTAAGAAAGATGTGAAAGGGTTGCAAGGTCGTTCATGTGATGGTTTTCAACTTAGCCCATCTCAGCAAGGTTGGTCACTTGGAAGTGTTAATATCCCTCTTGTATAACTCAAGAGGTATTTGCAGTTTTTCTGCATGTTCTATTGTTGTTCTTTTGAGCTGCAGAAGCCAGTCAGAGCTATTTTAAGTGCTACTGATTTAAGTATTTGTTCACATACTTCAAAATTGGAAAGGATGAAGGTAAACAAAAGGATCATTTGTTTAATCCCCAAAGGCTGAACTGAAACATGGGATAAATGTGTAGCTCTTCTGAAGTCAACTGAGCTGCACTTCCACTGCATCTAAATTTAGACTGTTGGTGTTTTCTTTATTTCATGTTTTAATTTTCATATGGCAGACACGTTACTGGAGCATGCTTGTTCTTGGCTTAGTCTTTCACAAAAGAAGAAATTCAGATTCCTCCAAACTTGTGGGATGCAGGTGTGGTCTCCTAAGGAAATGGTAGTGCACACATATGACTTTGAAGTACTGAATTACCCTGCCAAAATGAATTTCATGCTTAAAATTACCACCATCTTTCAATTTCTTCCAAATTAGTCCACAAAATATGGGCAGTAAGAACTGATTTGTCTGTGGGCACTGCAGTAAATTTGAGTTTCTGTTCCCATTTTGCTAACTGATGCCTGCTCTATTATCTTTTATTTTTACTAAGAGACATGTGGACATTTCAGGAACATTGTTTACTATCCACAGCTTCCCTTAATGCAGGGCATAGTATCCCCTTGTTTCTCCCATTAGATTGGTGAGTCCTGGTTCCTTTTTCCCTCTCTTTTTTTCCTTTCATCGGTACTGGAGAGATGCAATGGCTATTGGTTGCTCATAGGTTACTCTTTGCAGCAGCTCTTCTGTTTATTCTCAAGAACTCCACCAGTTCATTTGCAGTGTGGTGACCATGGGCAGCACACAGATGTTATTCTGGATGTCCTGGTAGTGGCTGGACCCAGGGACCAGGGTGAACTGAGAGAGTCCTGAGGAGAAGAACTTGCAAGTGCTGGTGGATGAGAGGCTGGACATGACCCAGCCATGTGCACTTGCAGCCCAGAAAGCCTCATCCTGGGCAGCATCCAAAGCAGCATGGCCAGCAGGGCGAGGGAGGGGATTCTGTCTCTCTAATCTGCTCCCATGTTACCCCACCTGGAGAGCTGCATCCAGCTCTGGGATCCACAACGTAGGAAGGACATGGACCTGTGGGAGCAAGCCCTCAGAAGGGCTGTGAAGATGATCAGAGGGCTAGAACAACTCTCCTGTGAAGAAAGGCTGAGGTATCTGGGGTTGTTCAGTCTGAAGAGAAGACTTAGGGAATATCTTACAGCAGTCTTCCAGTACCTGAAAGGGGCCTACAAGAGAGCTGAAGAGGGACTTCTTACTAGGACATGTAGTGATAGAACAAGGGGGAATGGCCTTAAACTGAAAGAGGATAGCTTTAGATTAGATATTAGGAAGAAATACTTTATTGTGAGGGTGGTGAAGCACTGGTACAAGTTGCCCAGAGCAGCTGTGGATGCTCCTCCTTTGCAGTATTCAAGGCCAAGTTGGATGGGCCTTTGAGTGACCTGGTCTAGTGGGATGTGTCCTTGCCCATAGCAAGGGGTTCAAACTAGATGATCTTTAAAGGTCCCTTCCAACACAAACCATCCTGTGATTCTCTGACGTCTTCTCCCACATGGCTTGGCCATGCATCAGGCACTGGGCTTATAAGACTTCTAAGAAGACTTCTTAGCAGCCAATGTAACATCACATCCTTCTCATCATATGTGTGTCACTCTGTCTAGGAAGAATTTGAGCATTTAAGAGTCTGTTTAATTCATGAGGGAAATCATCCAGGGCATGGTAAAATCAGAGAGTGTGTCCTACAGATGTCCCCTTAGTCTGCTGTAAAGCAAAGGAGGGTTTCCCAGTTCCTGCAGGGAGGCAGATTTCAACACTGCAGACCTTCTGCAGGCACTGTCAGTCCCTCAGCTGATTGCCTTGGCACACCAGAGCTCAGCCACTGCAGCAGAGGGCTGAGTTAAGATTCTGCTTTGCTTTGCTGGCCAAGAGCCACCTGGAGGCACTGCCAAAATTCACTTTAGTGAATTTGAAGATGCATTTGCAAACAGACCAGACTTATCTTTTCAGCTGAGGAGTTCTCCATTGACAAGGACATGGTTGCTTCAGGCCCAGAAAGTGTGAATGTGTGTGGGAGCACTGCTGAGAGGTCATGAACAGGACACATGCCTGGCTGATGTGGGCTTTATGCCACCACATCCCAACAGATGGAGGCTCTGGGTCCTTGTGGACAGTACAGTCTGTGTCAGGGACCTTTGCCACAGAAGATTGGTTGTTAAGAGAGCTCCTGCTGCTCTGTCTGTTGGAGGAGGAGGACCAGATTGCATTGGCCAAGGAGCCTCTGGCTCCTGAGGAGCAGAATCAAGCCCTGCCAGTCTTAAACTCATTTCCTCCAAAGGAGGAAAATCACAGCACAGCACCAGTAGCATTGTCTTAATTTTCTGTTTTTCTCTCCATCTGATTGTAACTGTGGCTATCATGATTGCAGTTTTTGATCAGTTATCATCCCTCATTATGAGCAAGGGCATGATTTCTTCCAGAACTTTTGCTAAGTTTGGCTGAGAACCACTGGGACTCGTCCATGGGACCCCTGATTGCTGCAGCTGCTGTGGGCAGCTCTGCTCCCTGCCTCTGCTGAGAGACCCAGGAGTGTCCAGTTAGACAGTCACGCACTCGGGAGGATCCAGGAGGCTTTGCTTCCTTCCTTCTCATGGCTGGATGTCTGTTAGGGTCCTGAGAGGCAGACAAGACACAAAACTGCAGTGCTGGCATGCGTGATGTTGTTGTTGCAGGAGCTGGCAGAGGTAGGAGCAGGGCTGAGAGTGAGCCAGGACAAGGGGAAATGAAGTTGGTGGTTGTCTAGAAAACTGGTTGCTTGCTCTTCCTTCCTTAGCAAAGGGCTGCCTGATGTATTTCCCACTCTTTTGCAGTCTGAGGAGCCCCAGGAACTCCTGCCAGAGGGGAACCAAAAGCACTCCTTTCTCTCCCCAGTGGCAAAGTGGGTTTCAGCTTCTTTAACATGCTCCAGCCTATTCTGTCTGTCAACTTTACACTTTGTTATGATTTCATGCTTAGTTATTCTGCATGTAGAAGTTTAAATGGGTGAAGAATATAGTGATTCCTTCCCTGGGCAGTCAGCTGCAGGCTGACTTCTTACCTCCTTCCAAGCATTCATCCAAGTGCTGGGTCTTTTATCCTCGGCTGTTTCTAACCTCTCCAGAATGGAAAGGTTAAAATTTTCATTCAGTTAAAATTTTCTCTAGTAAGTACAGTGGGGTTTTTTCATAGATTTTTCATATGAGGGAGGTAGTCTTGAAGATTTGCTAAAAGAAGAATGAGTAGTTTAGGATAGAATAGTATAGATTTTGTGCATTATCGAGGTACTGCTGTTAAGATCCTGGTCTGTCATTTTTAAACACCAAGGATGTGCTTCAGAGTTTTCTGTAATGGCCTTTTCTGATATAGGGTGGAGATGAAAGCATGGAAGGAGCCAAGTGCTGCCTGGGCCGTTGAGCAAGCGTTAGCACTGAAGGACCAAAGTTACATTTCAGGCTTCCTGGTCCTGCCAAGCAAGAGATCTTGCAAGAGATCTTTGTCATGAGATACTTGCACAACCACCAGCTCACAGCAGGCACAGTCATCCCATTAGACAAGGACTGATTTTTCTTTTGGGTTCTGATGGAGCTTAAAATAATTCAGGTTCAGATTCAGGTGGGGTTTTTTTCCTTCAAAGGTGAGAAGGCTGCTGGCATGAATGCTTTATAGAATAATATTTAAACTTCATGTTACTTACAATATGATTTGTGAATTATAAAGGATAGAGAAAACACAAATAAATTCACTAACTATTCATTCCCCCTTTGCATCTTAGCAAGCACCGTGTTTTGAAGTATTTGTAAGTCATATGCCCTCAGTCTCACTTGCTCTCTTGCCTTTTCCCAATTCATCTTTCCTGCACTACAAGACAGGAGTGGACTAGATTTTGTTGAGCTTGTGCTCCCTCTCCTGGATAGCAACTTCTACAGCAACAGCAAAAAACGAAGAGTATGGTAGAGAAAGTCTGTCCACCCCATCCCATCTCACACTTCAGTCCCAGGAAAGAAAAAGTTTAGGCTCTTCATAGATCTCTCCTCTAAAGTTAGTTTTGGGATAATTTTTTTTGTGCGTTTGTGCCTCCTTCAGCATCCTTCTCCAGTGGCAAGCAGTGACATGGAAGCATCTCTGGGCAGCTATCACCATTATTCAGTTGTCTTCTCAGACATTTCTGCCGCGGTTTGAGATGGGTAGGGAGGTGTGTGCTTTGTCCTCTTCTCCCAGGGCACAGGTGGGATGTCTGCATCCACATCTGTGGGGCTAGGAGAGTGCACATTGTGGATATGAAATTAGGGTCTGGAGTTACTATTCTCCCTCATTAGGGTTGGAAGCAAATGTAACTGAAGTAAATTTCTGTTCCAAGCTGAGCAGTATCCCTTCAGTCAGCAAAGCAAAAGAAAGTTGCTGTAGTTAGGGAGTGTCTGTGTGGTTTCTCCACTAATCATCTGCCATCAGGCTTGCAGATTGCTCCTTCATCCTATTCCTTGGGATTTTTTTTAATGCAGAGGTTAGAATGAGCACTGCACTTTTGGCACTGTGGTCTATACCAGCATAAGGCTGCATCTTCCTGGGTTCCTCACAAAAATGTCCTTGACTCTTAAAGAAAATCTCTTTTAAAAATGTCCGTGTAAATTAAAGCCAGTAGATGCTTCTTGCAGAAAAAAAAAATAACAAAGATTTCTAAAATATTCTAAAAAGATTGAAAAGATTTCTAAAAACCTCTGAGACTAAAACTGTTTGTTTATGAGTTTGTTACTAACAGGGAGTAGCAAGGAAAAGGAACCATTACATGGGCTTCAGTAAAGCTGTTGATACTGTCTCTCACAGTATCCTTCTGGACAAAATGTCCAGCACACAGCTGGATAACCATGTTACATGATGGGTGAGCAACCAGGTCACAGATCAGGCACAAAAAAATTACAGTGAATGGGGTGACATCAGGCTGGCATCCGGTCACTAGTGGGGTTCTGTAGGGCTCCATCCTTGGTCCAGTTCTCTTAAACATCTTCGGTAATGGACATGGGACTCGAAGGAATACTAAGTTTGAAAACAACACTAAACTGTGAGGAGCTGTCAACTCCCTTAAGGGCAGACAGGTCCTGCAGAGAGACCTCAACAAATTAGAGGGATGGACAATCCCCAGCCATATGAAGTTTAACAAGGGTGAGTGCTGGATTCTGCACTTGGGATGGGGCGACCCTGGCGGCATGCACAGACTGGGGAATGAGGGGCTGGAGAGCACAGCCATGGAAAGGCACCTGGGGGTCCTGGTCAATGACAAGTTGAACATGAGCCAGCAGTGCCCTGGCAGCCAGGAGGGCCAGCCCTGTCCTGAGGCACATCAGGGGCAGAAACCCCAGCCAGGCAAAGGAGGGGATTGTCCTGCTCTGCTCTGAGCTGGGGCAGCCTCACCTCAAGTGCTGGGGGCAGGTTTGGGAGTTGCAATATAAAAAAAACCATCTATTAGAGAGTGTCCAGAGGAGGGCCTTGAGGATGGTGAAGGGCCTTGAGGGGAATCTGTATGAGGAGTGGTTGAGGTCACTTGGTTTGTTCAGCCTGGAGAAGAGGAGACTGAGGGGAGATTTCATTGTCATCTTCAACATCCTCAAAAGGGGGAGAGGAGGGGCAGGTACTGATCCCTTTACTTTTATCCCCAGTGACAGGACATGAGGGAATGACCTGAAGATGAGGTTTCAGTTGGGTATTAGGAAGAAGTTCCTCACTCAGAGAGTGACTGGGGCCAGGCTCCCCAGAGAAGTGATCACAACACAAAGCCTGCCTGAGTTCAAGTGTTTAGACAATGCTCTTAGGCACATGGTGTGACTCTTGGGGTGTCCTGTGCAGGACCAGGAGTTGGACTCAATGACCCTTATGAGTCCCTTCCAACTCAGCATTTTCTATGATTCTGTGACTCTAATAAATGAGATGATATTTAAAAACAAGCATCAAATGTATATGGGCTGGTTTTATTGTCATGAAGAGAATGGCTATGAGTAAATAGTCAGTGAAAAAGGCTTTAAAAAGCATTTCTTTCTGGAGTTCAGAGTACCATCACTTTTTTTATTCAGTATTTGGTACCTTTCCTCTTTCCATTAATCCTCTTGAGTGATGAATGTCCATTTCTCCCATTCTTTTCTATTTTTCCTATTTTCTAGGAGAAAAAGACGTAATAATCCTTGGAGATTTTAACCAGGCCCCAGACAGCAGTGACCATGACATCCTGAGGAAGGAGAAGTTTCACCACCTGGTCCCTTCGAGCACCTTTACCAACATCAGCACAAAGAACCCACAAGGCTCCAAGTCGCTGGATAACATCTGGATCAGTCGGAGCTTGAAGAAGGTTTTCACAGGTAGAGTGAAGCTGTGCGACCTTTAGTCAGGTCAGCCTTGCATGCCCTGTTTGGGCAGTACCACTTAACGTTTTCCCTGTGATTCTCTTTGATGCAGGTCACTGGGCTGTTGTGCGAGAAGGGCTTACAAATCCGTGGATCCCCGATAACTGGTCCTGGGGTGGGGTGGCTTCAGAGCACTGCCCCGTGCTCGCTGAATTTTACCTGGAAAAGGACTGGAACAGGAAGGAGGTGACACGGAATGGGAACGGGGTGACGGTTGAACGCAACGACTCCCACACTAAGCACGAACGATGACGTGAGCTTGAGGGTGCCTCTTCTGCCACCCAGGGAAGGTTCTGGTCATTCATGACTCCGTGGCAGAGCAGGACTGCCTTCCCCTCCCTCTCCTTCCTGCTCTCCTCCCTGCACCTAGAAAGCATCAACGCTTGATTTTGGTGGTCCTGGCTTTGTTCTGCTGCCATGAGACTCCATCCAGAACTGTCCAGGAGGAGCAAAATTTGCAACTTTTTCCAGGGACACAGTGGACATTT
This sequence comes from Donacobius atricapilla, assembly GCA_013397315.1. Classification (NCBI taxonomy): domain Eukaryota; kingdom Metazoa; phylum Chordata; class Aves; order Passeriformes; family Mimidae; genus Donacobius; species Donacobius atricapilla. The sequence goes on along the minus strand of WBMY01010611.1, from coordinate 43,698 downwards.
CCATGCCTGGAGATTTGGATGAGAATTGTACAGAAAATAAAGTGTACTTTTAATACTGGAAAAACTCTTTGCTAAAATGCAGCTGAGCAGGGTTTTGCTGGGAGGGGGAAGTGATGGTTATTTTCCTCTGCCTGTTTGTAAATTAAGGTAATAAGAGAGACCCCAAAAAGAGAGACATGGTGGTCATTCTTGGCAAGTCTCAAATGCCACTCAACACTTGCAAAAGCTGCTGGAGCTGGTCCCCATGTGACCTGCAGTGAGACCTGAGTGGTCCCTCTGCCCCAGCCTGGAGAGACACTGTTCCTCTGCAGCCCCATGTAGGCACCCCTCATCCTTTCTTTCCTCCTTCCTAATGCTCCTGGCAGGGTCATTTCGCCCCAGAATAGCTTCCTGGAGCTTAACTTTGTCTTTTTGTTTGGTGCAATGTTCAGTGTTGGGTTTTCTTCCTGCACAATAGTTTTCAGGAACTGGGAAAGCACCAAACTGTCCCTCTGCATAGCCAGGTCCATTTCTCCAGTGCCCTTTGCCTTGCTCTCTGTTGGGGATCTCACAGGAACAGCCCTCGTCCTTGGGCCCTGCAGCTGGCATCAGTGAGATGTAGCCGTGGGTCTTCTTCTAAGAGTCGGTGTTCTGCACTAGGAAGAAACAGGCCATGCATCCTGGAGGTCTATAGATGAGCCCATATTCATGTGATCCCTGCAGGGGCTGACCCACATGATGCACTGACCTCTGCCCATTGACTTTTTTAGGGGTTTCAGCTTCTCCCTCTGGCAGACCAGACAGCTATGCATCTCTTTCCTGAGCCTTGCTGCTGCATAAGCCTGGTTCACTCACCACAGCATGTGGTCATCATGCATATGGCAGAGATGGGGGCTGCTTCCAAGGAGGTTTGGGTTCTGTGCATGTCCTGCGTGGGGGCACGTCAGTCAGTGCCCTGCCACGGCAGCGCCAGGAACAGAGCATTGAATTTGTCACCTACATGAGATTTTTCATGCAGCAATTAATAACCAGTGATCTAGAAGGGAAACATATCAGGACTTCAGCAACTGCAAAAGAAATAGGCTGAGTGTGAAAAGCACTGAGCTCCCCACTAACCCAATGCCTGCTGCTCTGGGCTGCAGATGACCGCACATTTTGCTGCTGAGAGGAAAGTTCTCCAGCATGGTTCACTACTCTTGACAGCAGTGCCATACCAAAGGAGATGCTGTAGCTGAGGGTTTTAGAGCAAAACAGTATCACATTCTTGCAGTACTTTTATTACTTTTAACTTTCTGAGATATCACCTCATTTCTAACAACTCAATAATAACTGATTTCTCAACAAGTAAATAAATTCCCACACAAACATACACAGTTGAAGAGCTCTTCTGTCTGTATGCAAAACTAAACCCAGAAAAAGGTGGCATAGCCTGGGGATGACTCTCAGACTGAGGCAGATTTCAAGGATTTTTGAAGAGGTTAAGTAAATTACTAAGAACTCAGAGCATCAGACCAAAAAATATACCTTTAATTGCTCAACATACCCTGCTGAAAATGGGAGGTGCAGGCACTGATCTCTGATCATTAAAGAAACCAGCAAAAGACCTTGGCTCCAGCTTTCATTCTCTATCCTTGCTGCAGCTTTGTCCTTTTCAATCAGGCACAATTTTGCTGCTCTCTCTTAATTTGAGCAGCAGCAGATTCCCCAGGAAACTCTCACTGGATAACTGCAAAATATAAGTGAAGATGCAATAGAGTTGCCTTAGTCAAATTAATATTACATGAGGTGAGAGGCAGTAAAATTCCCAGGAACACACTCACTCTCTTGTACCAGGTAGTGTTTCCCTGCTATAAATAAATTTAGAGGCTGAAATTATTTTATAGCTCTAGAAATAAAACTTGGAAAGGTCAGATTCCATTTATTCTTCTGCTGGTGTAAATAAGTGCAGAGGCACCAAAGCCTAGAGAAACACCTGCAGCCTCCTGAGCAGGTGATGGTGCTACAGGGGCCCTTGCTTTGGCTCATGAGTTAACAGGGGCTGCTGGTGTGGGAAACGAGCTGAGCTCTCTTCACAACCCATGTGTGGGCTGTAGGGAAAGTTAATGAGGCTGGTTTGTAGCCCAGAGATTTCTCAGCTCAGCGGACAGCTCTGGAAAGGTGATTACTTGGTGGATGAAAAGATGTCTTGGGATAAGATGGGAGGATGATGAAGGAATTAGATACTTACAGGTGAAATTCTGTCTTGCATGGAGCATCTGTATTAGGCATGTGCCTGGTTACTTCATGTTGGCAATCAGCAGTGCCTCGTTGTGGTCTCACTGGTTTTAAAAAGCTCACTTGGTTTGCTTTTTTCTGACAGCTCTGAAGGAGGATGAGGTGGTTGTGAGTCTGATGGATTTTAGAGTTCCCAAGAACATCTGTTATGCTATAGTTGTTCAGAAGCTGAAGTGGTGGCTGTGTTTCTCCTGTCCCCGCAGGGGCAAACCTGAATAGCAATTTTATTTCAAGATGCTCCTAGTGGAAGCTCTGCTGGCCCAGCTGGCTGGGACTTCAGTGTCCAGGCAGTGCCAAGGAAGGAAGCAACTAAGGAGGGGGTACAGAAGGGTGGATACACCTTACAGATCTTGGGGTCCCCTCAGAAGCCCAAATTTTGTGAGGCAGAGTCCTGCTTCATTAGTAATGTCCCCAGTTAGGCTACACTTAGTCCAGGTTTATTTTTTTGTAAGTCATTTATCTCACCTGCGCACAGTGCAGGTTGGTGAAACTCTTCCCTGCCCACTGCCTGGGCCACTTCCTTACAACAAAGTTCTGCCTCCTGTCTCCTGCTGACGTGTGCCAGCTTCAGACCTCCCCTGGCCAGGGGACATGGTGACAACTGATGCACAGCCCATGGTCCCTGTGGTGGCTGTGGTTGGTCAGACCACACAGCGGTGGCTTCTGCAGGGCACTCACTCCTGGCAGGAGAGGTGGCCCCTGGAAGGACACATTTGAGTTTCTACATTTTAGTAGCATCTTCTGGAAAAAGCTTAAAGCAGCTCTCAGCTCACCAAGTCTGAGGGGGCCATGTCTAGCATTTGGCCTCTTTGCACCTCACAATGAAAGCTTTTAAATTATTCTCAGCCAAATTATTCTCCTTTCCTATTTGCTCTGACACACTTGCTTCATGGGAAAGCCTCTGCTTTGTCCTGTGGGCTTTTTAAAAGAACTTACTTGGCAAATGTCCATTTGGTCACGTGGCTTCGCAATGTTGTTGCACTGCAATCTTGTGAGCCATCTAAAAAAGGAAGTATTATATAGAAGGGTTTGGAGAGTTGCTAAAATCCTCTGAGGAGTAAACACAAGGAAATAACTGTCCTGGAGATGAACTTCAAAGAACGAGGTTGTGGCAGCAGTAGGTTGATAAATCCTGATAGAGCACGCAGGAGTGGAGGCTTGACTGTGCAAGCTAATCAGCCTTGCTCTTGGCACTCTTAAACCCTAAGGGGATTGAGTGCTCAGTGTTCCTAGGAAATGACAGAAAAGGCTCAGTCCAGGGGACTTCAATGTTTTCCTAGACACCTAAACGCTGCCTTCTGACATCAAATTGATTTTTGGTTTTAAACCTGGTGTCTTGATGGAGCATACTGGCCACAGGCAGGAGCCAGATGTGACAGGAAGCAGAGCTCCCGGGTCAGCAGCTGCAGTTCACTAGGAGCATGTCAGGTCATAAATTTAAGCACTCAGAAATTAAGTGGAAATGTCCCATATTTAGGTTATGAGCCTTCCCTTAGCTGCAGGAAGCAAGGCAAAGGCATGCAGGCATTTCCTGGCTGCTGACTTTAACACTTTGGTACAGTTTCTAGATGGGAAAAACTTTATAGGAGGCTTATGGTCTTTGTTTTTCCCAAGCAAAATGCAAAGCCCTTCCCCAAGTGAGGAGTCACACTGACTGTGAATCAGGACTCTTGTGGGAAACAGCCTGCAGCAGCTTTTTTCATCCCCAAAAGAGATGCAGCAGCAGGTTTGTGAGCAGGCTGTTCTCAGGGTGACTGGAGGGCCATGCCAGCAAACTGTGCAACTCTTACTGTCACCATTCAGCAGTTCTGGGTTTCATCCTGCATTCCACAGAGCTGGACAAGATCACAATTGCAGACAGAGCCCTCGTCTGCTTACCTGTTTTTTAGGTTTTTTAAGCTTTAAGTATTTTTTTACCTCCATATCTGTAGGTAAAAAAGCTCCTTTGTAAAATCAAAATAGCTAAAAGGATTTACTCTAAAAGTACCTACAGGTTAGGTGTACACTTAGGAAACATGTTGCTGGATGACCCTTTGATGACCTATCCTTCTGCCCATCTCATAACCCTGCACAATGAGGTGTTCCCAGCCTGAGGGATGTCCAAATTTCTCTTTATTAGCTGTGTGAAAGGCCTCATTTAAAAAGGGAAAAAAATGGAATGTGCACAGACCTGAACTGCAACATTGCTCAAACTTTATGTGAAAACACAAGGAGCGGCAGGGTCTCAGGGCACTTTCCCACCAGATTTTAGGGAGTGGCCTTCAGGGAAGCTCTTCCTTCAGACCTCCTTACTCCCTTGTCTATAGACAAGAGAGGCTGCCTTGTAGCTGAGTGGTCACTTTACCTCCCGCAGTGCTTATTGCCTGAAGTTCTCAGCAGGCTCCACTCAAAGGTCACTGCCTGGCTGGGCACCTCAATACCCTTCTTTGGGGGAACGTTCATTCCTTCAACTGTACAGCTGTTGTTCCTTTTACTGACCAAGGGTTCTGGGAGCTGGAAGAGTGTGGGCTAGAGAGACTGGGAAATCAGAAAGGACAGAGATAACAGATGGAGGACTGAATTGCCACTGGAGGCGATTCACATGGTCCTGTGTGTGTGGTGACATCTTGGCCATGCCTGGAAAAGCTTCTTGGCTGGAAACTATGTAGGAAGATAAAAATACAAGGGAGCTTAGCTTTGAAATACTGCTAGGAGGAGAGGAAGAAGAGATCACCTGCAGATTTTTGGGGGGTGGGAGTGAATTTACTTTTTAGGCTCAGAGAGGCAGATATGATAGTGAATATATTCCTTAGATAAAAAGGAACATGAAGAACTAGGATTGAAAAAAAAGCAGTCTGATGGCTGAGTGCTAGAGACCAGGACAAAAGTCAAACAAGACAGAAATAAGCCAGCAAGCTGGAGAAAACAGCCTGACAGGTCTCTTGCTTGGAATGTGCCACAGGATGGAAATTGTCCCTAGAGTATATATGTGAGACCCTCAAAGTGTCATTTTCAGAGCACTGCTGGGACAGGGCCAGCTCTGCTGTACTGGAATAGCTGTGCAGTGGAATTGCACAGATCCAGTGAAGAATGTCCCTTCAGGGAGGTGTCCATCCCACTCTGACCCTGGGGAATGGCAGGAGTACTGTGGCTTCATGCTAGCCCCTCCTGTGCCACCATCTGCATCTCTCCCACCACCAACTTTTTTAGGAATTTTTTCAGTAATTTTTTCTTTCCAAAACCATGTCTGTACAACCCAACCCTGCTCACTCATGAGAGCCTTACCTGTGGGCTCTCTACCCCTGCTCTTTCCTTCTTCATGCTGTGGACAGTGCAGTTCCAACTTCAGCCTCAGTTTCTTCATTTCCCTCTTCTAAAGAGCTGAAATAATGCTGTACTTCACCCTGCTTGTCCACAGACACCTCAGAAACAGATGTATAAAGTGTCTCAGAGGCACTGTGTGATTGAGGAGGATACAAAGTATTTCAGCAGCAGCATAAAAAATTAATTTGTACAATTTTAATGGGAAGGGTAAGGCTATGCCTTGGAAGGTAATCCTGATGACATCTTTCTGCAATGGAATCAATGTGAGTGAGTTTAAAATTCAATATCCAGATTTTCTGGATTTAATCTAATATAGACTGTGAGAAGTCTGTAAATGTTCAGCAAAGCTAAAATAGAGCCTCCCTTCTGTATCTTAAAGACAGACAAACTCACTTTAAACTGCATACTGAAAAAACCTCAACCTAATTTTGTGTTAATATACTAGGAAAAGTATTAAGACACTTTAAAATGACTATTCCCTTAAAAAAACCAAATTCAACAGACCAAAAAAATAAATAAATAACAGAAAAAAACCCAAACAAAAGAATTGTTCCAGCTGTTTCCTTTTGCCTTCTCTTGGCTGAGACAAAATCTCTCTTAACTTCCACTCTGACTCATGGGTTGCCAGATTTCCATCCTGGTTTCCAGAATAAATGATTTCCATCTTTCCCTCCTTTCAGAGAACCTTGGTGCTTAAGTTGCTTCTCAAACTGCTAGCAAGGCATCCAGCTTCATAAGCCTGGCATTTGAGTGCTGCAAAAAAACTTTCAGAGCTGCACTGGTCCTGCAGATCACCTGTAACAAATATGAGATTTATTCAGTACTGGAATACACCTGCCCAGTGATGGGTGAGTGTCATGTTTCACCCTGCCAATGCTGTAGAAAAGGTATCTGAGATGCACGGGGCAAGGGAGAACAGAGGTGGTTTGGGAGCCTATGAAGGGAATGGATTTCAGGCCATGTTTTCCAAACTTTCTAGCAAGGGAAAGGGAATATGGTGTGATAATACTTAGCATTCTTGCAAGGCAAATTAGCAACTGACTTTTAAAATATTTCCATTAAAAAGAACCCACTACCCTTGAATGTTATCCTTACTTACACATGAGGGAGCTGAGCCATAAGGAGATGATGGGACTCCCTGGAGATAAGTGGGCACATTTTATAATGTGAAAGGGGATGGGGAGCACTGAAATGAAGCAGCAGGGAAGGGGGGTTTTGAGGGGTGGATCAAATTGTTCAAGTGGAACACTTGGAGTTGCCATTTCCCGCATGGATGGTGCTGAGAATCGCATTGCAGCAAAGAGGCTCCAACGCTGCTTTAGACCATATCCTAGAAAATGGAAGGATAATTTCCTCATGAGCAGCAAGGCCTTCTGACTGAGCAGAGAGTGCCATACCCAGTGTAAGACTTCAACAGACCCTTTGTGACTCCAACCCTAAGTGATGCCTTTGAAAACAGAGTCAGGAAGGCACCTCTTCCACACACAGCATAGGATGTCCAAGTTGCTGTAGAGCCGAGGCCTTTGGAGAGAATAAACCTCTCACACAACATGACATAACACATCAGTACTCTCATTTCTGTCATTGTTTTGTCTTTATTTGTAAAAGTTGTATAAAATGCCTTTCAAAATTGGTCTGGTGAAACGGGGAGGCTTTTCCAGTGCCTCCAATACAGGTTTCTGTATAGGAATAACATAGCAAGACACAGATACACAGCAAAGCAACCAAGCCAGGCAGCCAGGAAAGGCTGCCAACACAGCACTGACACCATGAAACTATGCAGTGACATGAGCTCACTGCTGCTCACTACTGCTGTCCACACACTCTATCACAGAACTTCAGTATCACAACTCAGTGACCAGCCTCTTCACAGTGAAAAACAAAAATTTAGGAAAATTTACAAAAGCTACACTTCAAAATTTGAAACACTTTTACAAAGGAGGAATGACACGTCTGATGCCAAAACCAGAAGCCGACAGCTTCGCCTATTGCTACATATTGATACTGACCACTTCCAGACTCCAAACTTTGCACCAGGCAAATCTGTTTCAAGAATAATGAAGAATGGAAGTTTAATGGCACCTACTGCTTTGCAGAAAAAGGTGAGGCAGATCTTCAAGTAAAGCAAAAAGGCCTGTAGTAGTGTTTAGGGCTACAGAGTGGTAAAAGAGTCAGGCCTGCAGGCATGGCATTTTGTGGCAGAAGTGTGACTAGCACAGCCTCCTGGTTTTGAGGACACATTATGCACGTGTCCTTAGATTATAAGATGCTACTACTGGGAAGGAGGAAAACCACTTTGCTTATGTAGAAGTCATGGGAGACAGGCAGGGATCTCTCCTGTCAATATAAAATCAGTTCAAAATTTTTTCTTTCCTAAAGGACATACCCTAGGGTCAGCAATGCGAGCCAGATTTTTCCATGGTGTAGCTCAAATGATCTCTGCCCAGTTTAGTCCAAAGACAGCTTTTGACTGTAATCCTTGGCTTGACTTCAGTCTCATGTGGCTTTCTTGCTGTTTCTGGCAAAAGAGCCAAAACCTGGAGCACGTGTGCACGACTGACTGCAAATGGTTCCTGTCAGGCTGCTGCAACACAGTGTCTGCTCTGCACAGCTTTAAAACAAAGCTGGGCAGGCAAAGTCACCAGTGATCAAACTAGACAGCCTGAAGGAGGAGAGAAAATAGCATACAGAGGCTGTAGTGACAACACAAAATTAAGGCTGCTGAAAGCAATTCTCAGTCCCTGCCTTGAAAATAACTAAATTTAGTAAATTTATGCTTGTTGAACATATTTTCTTTTTTTGCAGCAGCCAGCCAGCCACTGCAAACAACCTGCAATAGTATTTGAAAGGCAGCTGCTTTTATGGGATTATTCATAAACCTTCCGACCTCTTAGCCAACCATCACCTTTTCCTCACAGATTTTCCTATGAATCAAAAAATGTGTTCTCAAGATTTTACTGAAATGTCTGGTAATGTCCTGGGTGTAAAACAAGGTGGGAGAGTTATTGCATTTGTTACATTAAAGAACAGGGTAAGAGGGGAGGGATATTGTGGCTCAGGTCCATGCAAATGTGGTGTGGAGGAAACCTTGGCTCCATCTACTCACCTTATCTCATGCCAGGCCTGTTACCAGTGGGCCAAAGCAGCAGAGTAAGAAAGGGCAGAAGCTCTGTCCAAGGCTCCCACTAGTGTCTGCCCAGGCTCTCTGACCACAGCTGCTTCCCAGGAGTTCAGAGGAGCCCTTGTAAAATTCTGTCCACTAAAACAAAACCCTTTGTCAAAATACTTATATACTTTGCCTCACCAATTCCATAATACTCCACAATCAGAAAATGTAGTTTATGTAGTAAGTCCTCTTGCATCATCTAAGTTATTCATCATGTGACTACAGAAAGCTCTTTGCTGTAAGGAGCTTTCTCTCCTTGGTCCTGGATATAGCACCAGCAGTTAAAACAGAGGTAAAGTTGCTTCCGAGTGGTGCAGCACTTCTGGTGGAACACAGGAACAGGGCACTTGGGAGTCATCTTCTCTCCCCCAGTCACATCTTGTTTCTGAAATGAGCTCTGCAAGCTCAAGCTTCCAGTAGTGTGGGAGTACTGATCAAAAATATGACCTGATCCTCTGTAGGCTCAGGTGACCCAACAAAGAAGTGAGTGTTGGCTGTTATGCTGGATTGTGGCCCTGTGTTTCTGAATTTAGTTAGAACCATAGGTCATGAAATCACAGTTTTGCTCGATCCTCCTTCCAAAACACTGCCATGCTGAATTTCCTAGACATGCTACGCTTGTCCTCAAAGGAGGGAGGCCCTTCCCAGAACTCAGCTTTCTGAAACATGTACTATACACATAAAGATGTAGAATGGTGTAACTTTTTGAGGGAATGAAAGGGAAAGCTTTGCTATGTGCTTACAGTCATTAGAATAGCAATATCTACTTTTTTTCTCCTTTTTAAAATGCTAATCCTCTCACTAAAAAAAAAACCTGAAACTTTTCCTAATTTTACAAATTTTGATCCTGTGGCACAAAGACCTGCTTCTGTGCACTGTTTTTAAACTTTCTGTTTTCATTGCAACGATGACTAAATGGGAAAGTTATGCAGACAGTAATGCAGCATAATCTACAGCAGTTCTATTGCTTCGAACCATGACGGCTATGACCAAAGATAAGGCAAACAAAAGTGAACTAAGGGGGAATTTCTCCTCTGTCTCCTTTCCTCCACCTCTTAACCTGGGTAGGAAAAGGCAGTGTATTACAAGAGACAGCACTGAGCACGATACCAAGCATACAAAACAATGTAGATGATTTGACAGATCACTGCAGAGGAATTTCTAAGCCAAATTTTACAAAAATGCACAATCCCTTTAAAAAATAATCAGTATACAATCACAATGCAAAAGGACATAAAGGAGCTTTTTCTGAATTCCACATATTCTGGCCGCTCTTCCCTCCCATCCTTCATGAGTCCCTTTTTGCAAGCTCTGGGAAGTCCAGCTCTACATCCTCACACAGTAAATGAATGGAGATCTAATCCTGTTAATTTATGAGATCCTGGAGCTCCTCGTCAGTCAGCTCATTGACTTCCATGATCTTTTTCAAGTGTTCCATATACCGGGCATGGTCTTGCAAAAAGTGTGGCACCCTCATGTTCTCAATCACAGCTAATCCTTTCAGGCGATCCACATCCTCATATGAGATCTGTAAGGAAGGACACGGGTCAATTTAGCAGTACAGTCCCACTGCTTCACTGCTGCTGCTATAAATTCTCTCCTGTAAATGAGAAAATATTTCAGAGTAGGGAAATTTAAAATCTTGGAGAACCGTTTGAAAACATGAGCAACTGTGTGCTTCAGTGGAAGATGCAAAAGAAGTGTAAATTTAGCACATGCCTTCATAATTCCTGATTCTGCTTTTGATTCAATCAGTAAACAGACTTGTAGGAATGTGAATGAGAATCATCTACAGCAGCTGCTGGAATAGATAGGGAAAAGATGGAACTTTGGAGTGAGAGTCCTGGAATGTCTTCTCAACAAGGCAAAAAGATTTAAGTAAGAATGGAAAAAACACTGCGCAAAAGACTAAGGAACTAGAAAGGGAGGGCAGGAAAGGCATGGCAAAGGAAACAGTTTGGGAAATGTATGGTGCCAGCTGACCTGAATTCTCCTGTGTCATTTGCCCTAGTAAATGTGCTTTTATGCAAAGCTAAATTAAAGTGCATCTCTAGTAACTAATCACAGCATGAAAAAACCCTAAGCATCCCAATGTTAGGATTTTTGTTTTCCCCTTTCAATAGCAGAGTGGAGACTGGGTTGGCCTCATGGCATCAGAGCCTTTTAGGTATTGGTGCTGAACTCTCATTTTGCAGGTCTTACAGGACCTGACAGTTTTTTCCCCTAAGGAAAATGGAAAGTCTTATGATTCTAAAGGCTCGGACTTCTAATCACAGTAGCTCAAGATGCTGTGACTGATAGTCCAGAAAGGACAAATGCTTTGGCTGGGCACAAGCTGCCATGGAAGCACAGAGCCGGACTCCTTGGGCAGCTGTCCAGTGTGATGAAATCTGTGCGCTTGTTGCTTTGTCTCCAAGCTGTGTGTTCTGGGCACCCTGCAGACAGCAGCATATGCACTGGCAAGCCCACCAGCCTCGCTGCGCTTACTAACTAGCACATCCTATTTCTTCACAGGAGGTTTGTGCCAGGTGGCTTGAGTGGAGCCTGCTCCTTCCAACCTTTTTGTCCCATGATTCCTCTAAGGAGCTGAGCCCTGCACAGTCTGCTTTCCCTGGAAGCAGCCTGCCCTCTTGGCAGGTGATGGTTTCTACTCAGCAGCGATTAAAGTGCGCATGAAGGATTCACCAATGTGAAAGGGGCAAGGAAGGGCTTTCTGGAAAGACAGGACAGAATAATCCAGTTTGCTAAACCTGATCCCCGGAGACAGGTGCATATCTCAGCATTGATAATTGGAACAAAGTCCACAAAGAGAATCAATTTGCATCTGAGTACACAAGTGTGCTTTTCTAGTTGCAAGGACAAGATGCACCCAGTTAAGAAAACGAACAGACACCTATGCCCAGGCTTATTCAAGTCACTAAGATATTGGTGTTTGAAGATCATGTGGCATTACACCTAATTAACTTACTTAGAAGTGGATACAGAGGAGCTCTAAAAAACCTCAGTCTGGAGACACAGGACCACATGCAATTAAAATCCACCTCCTTTCCTGCCTAAAGAAAGAAAAGGATCCTTCCCCTCACATATTTATGTTCAGAGGTTTCTGTTACTGTTGCAAACAAGAAACATGTATCTATAATCTGAGATATGGTTTGAACGGGATACATTTCCTCAGTCCTTGAAATTGCTAAAAAATTACCAAATGCCATTACATTACAAAATCCCATCCTATGGTGGAAACAGGCTGTCTTCCTTACCACATGTTATTAGTCATTGCACTAGATAAAAAAGACTGAGGCTAAAACAGGCTTACTTATGCTCTTCATTATGTGCTCATGTGTTTCTTGGGAAACACAACAGTAGGTGATATTTTGCTGCTTGTACTTTTTCAAACTCTGGTAGTTATGCTATACTCAAGTGCACCCAATATCTGCATTCTATTTCTCTTCAGCAATATTTGCATGCAATTACCACATGAATATTTTGTAGTGCTTCCTGTATTTGAGTCTTTCCTGCAAAGTTTTAAAACTGCTCCTTTTAAGAAGCACCTTTTCTCAGGTTTCAAGTGTTTTCCTTAGTCACTTCTAGGTGTGTTGAACAGCTTGCATGTATCCACACCACACTCTTCTACACTGTTAGTAATGTCAGAAGCAACAGGAAGGCAGGACCTGGAAAATGTGCCGGCCAAGCTTAATGCTCCCTTTGGAACAACCTGATCCTCCCATTCCACCCTAAAAAAACAAATCCCCCATTTAAAGTGGTGATAAACCACCAGGCTAGATCCCAGTGCTAGATCCCTCTCTTTCATGAGAAGATATAGAGATATTGGAGTGGGCCCAGTGAAGGGTCACTAGGATGATTAAGACACTGGAGCATCTCTCCTGTGAGGAAAGGCTGAGAGAGCTGGAACTGTTCAGCCTGGAGAAATGCAAGCTCGTGGGAATTGTCAGTGTGTACAAACATGGGAATGGGGCTCTTCTCACCAGCACACACTGGCAGGGCAAGAGGCAGTGGGCACCAGTTAAAATGTGCAAAATTCCATCTGAACAAAAACCACTTTTGTATAATGCGGGTGGAAAAACACTGGCACAAGCCACCCAGAGGGGTTGTGGAGTTACCATCAGTGGAGATATTCAAAGCCCAGCTGGACATGGTCCAGGACAAACTGCTCTAGCTGACACTGCTTAAGCATGGAAGCTGAACTAGAGATCTCTGCAGACCTCAACTAACCTGTGATGCTGAGAGCAGACATTGCTCTGATACACAAATTTCCAGGTTGACTGCAGATGTCTGAAGCTAAAACATTCAGAATACATTTTAAGATCCCTTGATTTTAAAAGTTGTAAAGTCGAGCACTTATAAATTATCATACTGCTAGAAATAAATTGCTTGTAGACCCTTAATGTGGGTGCCATGCAATGTGGATCTGTAATTTTATGAGGAATGACTTAAGTGTGTTTTTCAAGTGGCCTGACAACCTTCAGACTCCCTGAAGAGAGACTAGCATAAAGCAGTAAAAGAACTGTGTGTTCAGTGGTTTAGCAGGCAGAAGCTGTGTGGAGTTAAACAGGCTTAAAGCAAAAGGAAATTTCAGAAAGAAAGTTGCAGACTTATTTGACAATGTGATTTTATTTTCAAAGCTTCATAACTTGCTTATCAATAAGGATGATTTCTGACAGTAAAGGAAAACTCAAGTGTGGACCAGAACACTCTATAATAATATGCCCCTTCCCTTTATCACCCACTGACTGCTAAGTAGGCAGAAATGTTGGTATACCAGCTCTAAATTCAAGCTCAAGTCAGTTTGACTCCCTGTTTAAGTGAGTATGAACCCTGCTTAATGAACTGTGACAGCTTAGCAACCCAAGGATTTGGGTCAGGAAGTGCGACAAAATTTCTGCACTTCTTAGGATGATTTGAGAACGAACAAGCCATGACAGTTAGAACGGGCCTAAAATTCATTCACATTCTGCAAATGTAGAAATACCATTATTCAAGGGGGAAAACCCCCTCATTTTTGAAAACCACCTGCCATCAGTGAGAGAACTTTGAGATTAAATACTCTTTGTGGTGGAAGGGGGGCTTCATTAATGTCAAATGGCTCATTCTGTTTTCTGCCAGCACCACTGCCTTACCTAGTACCTGTCTTGTTTGGCCAAGGCAGTCTGTTGTACTGAGGAAAGTCTGAGAACTATGCCCATAAAATCATAATCTGATAAGTGAAGAATGAGGACAAGCTGGTAGAAATTTTCAGGACCTCAAAATACTTGCAACTTGCACAGTGTAATTGAAGGTGCTGTACAGAGCAGAGAATTCTACATCAAAGTAAAACCACCATGACTCAGAGCTTGTTACACACAGGCTTGCTGAAATGATAAAACTGTACCCTTGGGAATAATGAGTTCAGTCACCTTTCCAAGGGCTGTCAGAAGATGGAAATCAATGGACTCCCTGTATCTCAGGATTCGGAGGATGCCATCCAAGTACACCTGGTCCTTATTGAAACAGCCTGAAAGGAATGGAGATACATCGCACTCTATCAGTGTTTGGTCAAAGCATGTTCTCAGAAACCATTATGAGTGGACCAATTTTATTTTTAAAAACTAGATATTTATATCCCTGACTTTGAAAACCTTTCCAAAAACTAGCTAGAAGGAAAAACCCACTAGCCAGAAAAAGAAATCAAACATAAAAGATAGGGCCTGTGAATAACCACAGGCAACATTACATCTGTAGAAAGCAGGTCAAACTACATGAATTTTTTTCAAAGTTTTGCATTTATGTTTCACTTCCACCAAAAAAAAAAAAATCCTTTACTGATTCAGCTTGAAGGTCTCATTCCTGAGCCTTTTCATCCTTGTTTTGCACAGCAGAATTGCTGAGACCTCATTTCAGAAAGTGTGGAGTCCGATTTCTTCCTTTTGCAAAGGTTTTACTGTGTGTCATGATTAAGGAGCTCTCTGCATGTTCTGAAACCCTCCCTGAAGTACAAAACAAGAGAACACAAATAGGGAACTCACCTGGTTGTGAAGTGTCAGTCCACCCTCTCTTGGCCCGTACGCAGTAATCCCACCTAGTATTGGGGTCCTTGACAAATTTCCCCACATCCTGGAAAAGCTGACTGAAGGACATTTGGCTGGCCTGGTACACTGTGTAGTAGAGCAGGGCAGCTCTCCAAAGAAAAGGGTCTTTGCGGAACAGGACGCTGTGAATGCTCGCTAGCCCCTCTTCTGTAGGGTTGATTGGTTTTAACCCGTGTTTTCTACGGCCATTACGATTGCACCAAGGCTGGCTGTTGTTGTTAAAACCCCGAAAGTAATGAGTTCCTGAAAAAAAAAATAAAAGGACTTAGTGGCACGTAGAACAGTAGCATCCAATGATAAACAAAAAATTATAAACTATATATGGAAATACCCATTTCAAAATTCTGAGCTGGTAGGACTGGGCACTGGGAAAAGTGACGGCTTTAGCCTTTTCTACAACAGAGAACTTTGTCAGAGATATATACATTATGCAAATATTCACTGGCTGACTGCAAGTGAAATTCCTGAAAATGCTTAAGGAATGCAACTATCAGGAGGACTTGACTTTCTAAATCTGTGAAAAGGAATTTTTGGAAGTCTTACAAGCTAAATTGTCTCTGGCATAGGCTAGGCATTGTAGGGAATAGCAGGAAGGAAAATCAAAATAAAAGGGCAGAAATGTTGCCTCCTGAAGGTGATTAAACAGCACTACTGCAGCCTTGGAAGATGCTATGTCCCTTAAAATGTGAGTTACAGTGGTTCTAGACAATTGCAAGGCTTATTCTTCAGTTGATATTCAGGCACTAGCCAAGTTTTTCCATTTTTAGATAAAACAGATGCACTGAAAAATTAGTAGAAATTTTCCACAGGGCTGGGCCAACCTTGTGTAACGCAAAACCACAGCAATTTTACACCAGTTAGGGATCACTGGGTAACTTCTTCATACCTAAAGCATGCCTAAATTTGCAAGCAGTGCAGCATGACAGAAGCAGGTTTGTGAAGTGACGTGGCTGGAGCTGAGGTTGAACGATCACGCTATTTTTGTTTCCCCATTTTTTTAATTCCAGAGTAGTTAGAAAAAAAATTGCTCTCATGAGCAAAGCATCCCTGAGCAGTGACAGCACAGAAGGTATGCCCTGGAGCAGAGCCTCTGGGCTAGCATTATCTGAAAGGATTACTCTTTGCCTGCTCCAAGATTCCTTTGGCATGGGAACTTCGGTGCTGTAAGTGGGACTAGCTGGTAGGGTTACTTCAAAAGCTTGCTCTGGATCTGACCTAAAATGGTAATGTCCATGAACCCTAGGAACCCTTTTACAGCAAGCTGCAGTAATAAAAAGGGTTGTCCTTCCCTTTAGCACATCCATCTCCCTTTGGATAGGGATGTTCCCCTCTTTCTGTATCTGTCCAGTGCTGGTCCATCAGTGTGCTGTAAGTAAGAACGCATGCAAGTACTCCCCTTTGCCTGCAGAAGGGATGTCATGCTCATACCAATTTCATGTCTCAGCATCCCCTCCAGCCAGTGCTCTCGCGCAGTGGAGACATTGATGGTGAGAGTGGGGCGGCCGTTCACCACAGTCATGGAGGCTCGGGACAGCAGGTCCTCCGTGAGATGGACCACAATCTGAAGAGGAGAGAGTTCAGGTAGAACTGAAAGAGCTCTCCTCCCCATCCTGTTCCTGCTTTTTCCTCTGGCCCTTCCATCATTTAATTTCTCTTTGGTCCCTTGCCCTCCACAACTCTGTCTTGTGATCAGCAATCACCTGAGAGAGCCTTCTGAGTGAGTTTATCCTACTCACTTGTGCTACTGACAGAACCTCAGACTTTATGGGGTGAGTGAGGGTGAAGATAGACCAACATGAGACTGGAAAATTTAGTATGCTAACACAGACTAGACTCAAAGGGCAGGAAGCAATTGTATGCACAATAAAATTAGAGAAAATTCCAGTTTTCAAAATGTGTTGAATTATCTTAGTGTTACTGAGAACTGAAAAATACTAGATAAGAACACATTGATTGACTAGGTATCTATATAAGTAGCTGTCTGAAAGCATTTCAGTTGCAATTCCAAAGCCACTTGAATGAGAGGGGGAAATACTGTGTACTTTTTCTCCTGTTACATGATGCAGACTTGAAATACTGAAATACTGGTATTGTTTTGTTCTATACAGCAAAATAGTTCTTGGTTTCCTGTTCTCTCTTGGAAAACTGGTAATCAAAACAAAAACTGGCAGAGAAGGAAACTAATGCATATTGATATATTTTATTATTTGACTTCAAAAAGCCTTTTTAAAAGTGTGACTGAGAGGGAAAAGTGAAACTCTTTATTGAAGATTAAGTGCCTTTCCCTCTTCATGTAAAGCCTAAAGAAACAGTAACAGTACAGCGCAGAAGAGTACAAGGGAGACTACTTTAAAGAAAGATTACTGTTTCAGCATCCAAAAAAAAAGGACCCAGGGATCAAAGGCATGAATATAACACTTCCCTGTACTCAAAACTTCGCCATTCAGCTTCAAGTTCAACAGCAAATGGTCAGTCCCATAACACTTGCATTTAAGAGGCAGAAAAAATAGGTAAATCCCATTTAGATTTGAAGGTGCCATTTAGCTTTATTAACACCACTTCAGCTGGAAAGAGTATTTTCATATTTTAGACCATCCTAAGCATGATGTATTAACACTATTTTCACAGAAAAAGCAAAGCATTTCATTAAGGACAGGGGTTGCTAGATGAGGCTGTGGGATCCAGCTGCCACGAAGTCAAACCAAGCCAAAAATGAAGAGGGCGATAAAAGCACAGGAAAAGACGAAACATACAAATTTTCTCTGCTTGCTCTAAACTGTAGTTTATTAATCCCACTCTTAGAAACACAGGTGAAATCTGGTTACCAGTGTCAAATCATAGTCTCACAAAAATGTGTGATGAGTTTAGCATTTTCTCCTAATAATATTATGCTAACCAATTAAACCTAGCTTCTGGAAAATGAATTTTTGTCTCATGATTTGAGACTCCTCTTGCTCACTGCCAGTGATCTCATCCAAGTCTTTGACTCTGGTGGTTTCATTTGGATTAATCCCTTTTTTATACATTCAATTTCATCTGACTTTTCCAAGCAATTTCATGTAACTTCATCAAACTGGTCTTCTAAAATTCTGAATATAGAAAATAAGGTTTTCACAGAGCATTAAAAAATTAGATGGTTAAAGCCAGGAAAAAAAATCAGCCCTCAAACGAACTCAACAAGCTCTTTCATTTTTATTCACTTATGTCACTTTCATTTGTGTTGCTTCTTATAAATCACTCTCTTGGGCTGCTGCTTATTTTTCTTGGCCTTTTCTTAACTCTTTCCTTTGGTGTAAATAATTTGATACAGGAGAACAGATGGCAGAACTGATGAATAAATGGAAATGTGCTGGTCTCCAAGTAGCTGAAAAAAGGAGGGAAGGAAGGGTGTCGTTCTTGGGTACTCCCAAAAGAAGAGAGTTTAAGAATAAGAATATATGAATCAGGAAACAAGCTCAGAGAGATGACTGAAGTGTTCACAATGAATTTGTGTTGTTTCAATTGTTCAAACATTAGACTGGGCTTAGCCATGAGAAAAGTATGATGTAAGGAATATTCCTGTGATTATGGAGGAAAGGCCTCCCAGATGGTCTCTTGGGTCCATCCATGTGTAAGGTTTACATAAGTGTTTCTTTCCTGATCCAGTGCAGGACTTACCTCACCAAGACAGCCTTCTTTCACCATGTACTTCCTGACATGATTCCAGATGCGACTTTTGGTCAGCAAGCTGCCTCCAGTGGCCTGTTCAAATTTTTCATAGCTTCCATATTTCTGCAATGTCCGCTTCATAATATTAATGGACTATAAATAGAAAAAGCATAGCAAATATCAGTGCAGTAAGATCCCCATGTCAGACTGACGCTTGTGTTTTTTCTCTGCCTCTCAATCTCTCTTTTTTCCTTAGTTTAAAATCCTTATTTTCTTAACTCACTGGCAGTCACTAATAGGCTGTACTCATCTAATACATGCTGACACACTCTGCAATGAATTTATACCATCTTCAGATGCATGTTAACGTCAAAGTACTGAAAAAGGATTCTGATCAACTCATCTTAGACCCACATCCATCAGCGTGATGATTAGATGATTATCAGTCTAGTGAAAAAATACCCATTTTCTCTTTAATTTTGGCAATGTTGGTCAACTGCCTTGTAAAACAGACGTAAGAGGTCTCCAGGACATTTGCAGTTTGACAGCATGTTTCTTTTTATGTTTTTCCAAAGAATTTGAAAAATATCAACTATTACTGTCATCTCACTTCATTTCTTGGCATTTTCTAATTTAGGAACACTGAACTATGATTAAGCAGACGTGTAACTACAATTTTAACAATAATACCTCTACCAAAAATGTCTCCTTACAATGAAATCCCTTGTACCATGGGTGTCTGTGTGAGAAAGGAGGAGAGAGAGCGGGAACTTTTATTTACAGAACTTTCATTTAAAGTTTCAATTTAAACCACAGTACTTCTTTACAACCCTCCCAAATGAAGGCCTATTTCATGAGATAAGAGTGCTATTAACAGTTCTTCTATGAATTGCTGCTAGAAGAAGTCCCTTGTAGGTGCAAAGCTTTGCATGATGCCCATTACCATGATCTGAACTATGCATATTGAAGATTTTATTGGTGGGGTGTGAAATATTCATTCCTAGTTATCTGCTTTCCAGTATTTCATTTCACACCCTTTAAAGAAAATGTGGTATGGAATAACTTATTTCTCAGCAACAGTCCAGCTACAGAGAATAGCTTTTTGTTGTAGACTTGATAACAGAAACTCCTGGCACTACCTTAAAAAATTAATGCTCTTGCTAAGAAAATACTACTAAGAATAAAGGTGAAAATCTAGCAGACTGAATCAGTTTACATTATACGTTTATATCCCTTCATGAACGTTTGTCTCCAGCTATGTAATTCTGACATTGGCAGATTGACTGATTTTCCCCAAAAATTAGATTAATTTTTTTTTACAGCTAGCAACAATCCTTCTCTAATGTTTTTCAAGCTGAAACTAAGCGACCATGAGTAATTGCTACTGAAACCCATAAATGACAGCTAGACATATTCTTAAAGTCTAATAGCTCTTTGATGAGGAAAATGTCACTTACCTGAATGCCAAAGAAATATTACACCTAATGTTCAGTATTTCTTTGTCTTGCATATTTTTCCAAACCATTTTTTTCCTTTTTTTTATTACCTATGAATTTCATCTTCCAAAAATATTGTCTGTTTATAATTTTTTCAGTATCTGCACATCCTGAGGCATTTGCCTGTCTTATATAAAATCCTTGGTTAAAGAAGTAACCTAAATATTCCCACCCTTTTCCCAGGAAATTTATTCTCAGCCAGCAGCCTGAACAATTAATGGTAAGAGTTCTTCAGTCTCCTTTGCTAGGCGCCAGTTCCTTCATATATTTATGTCACCTACTAGTTGTTTGGTATATCAGGTTTCTATGAACAATTAATTAACTTTATCTGTTCACTCTGGAAGTAGTCATTTGTCAATCAATCTTGTAGCATGAAATTTGTCTTCACAACTTGTAGATATTAAATTTCAATTTAATCTGTAAGACTAAACACTAAGTATCCACTTAAATTCTAGAATGCCTAAGTTCATTTGAAATGAAATCCCAGAGGACTCTCCAACCTTACTGCAGGCATTTTCTAAAATTTCTAAAATCCTCTAAAAGTTCTAAAAAAATGCCTGAAGTGTGGGCATTTTCTAAAACCACCTCATCACAACAAACAGTGAGGAAACGAGCACTGAACACATCAAACATCCTGCTTGGCTGTCTGTAACAGCAAACTCTCTGGAGCTGAGACCTCCATGCTACAGGGGGCAGCATGATTTTGGGAGTCAGGAGACCCAAGTCTGCCTGCATGCAGGCACCTTCCTCAGCTGTTGAAGACTTTCCCAAATGCTGTGAGACACTTGAAACAACAGCACAATAAAACAGCAGGTTGTCAGACACAGGTCCTCCTGAAGAAATGCAGACCCACTCCAACCTCTCCTACCTCAACCTGACAGAGTTCACAGCTTCAAGGGGAAACTTCTTTATGTGCCACATTAGGTAACCCACATCCTGCCATTCCATCCACATACAGATAGGTGTTGCAAGTTTGAACTCCTGCATACTGAGAAGGTCATTAAGCTTAAGCCTCCTCATTGCTGAACAGATATTCAGAAATTACTAAGAAAGGCGCTCACCTCTATTGTGGGCCTGATACTTCTGAGTCTGAGAGATTTTAGCCTGCTAGTAGCTGCTAACCTTTTTCCCAAGGGAAGAATATCTCGGGAAAGCTTCTTCTCAAAACAATCTTGGTAAACAACTGATTCATTTCTCAAAACAATTTTCTCTACGTGATGTTTACCTTTCTAGTTCTGTTTCTCTAGTTTAACCAATGAGATTAGAGAGGTGTCGTTTCTATTCACCAATCATGTTAAGTCTGTAACAGAACACCTTATAAAAGGTAGTAAAAAGTAGACAATAAAGCCTTCTTTTGCCATCTGAAAATGTATTTAGAGTCATTCATTTTTTCGTGTCCTACACCCCTATCACCTTCTCTCTTGACTCTGTTTCAAGTGAAACAGAAAAAACTCACAAAAATTCTTTCCAAGTGGGCAAGTGTGGCTGGAAGCACCAAAACAACAGGGAGAGCCATCACACACAGACACATTGCACACAAATCTCTGGGGAGTGGCAGATGGCCCTGACACTGAGAGGAGCCCCATCCCCAGTGATGTTCCTGGTTTGGACAATTCTTGCCACAACCACTCCCATTGGGGGTGGTTCCTGAGGGAAAAAGGTTTGGGAAATGTTTGGTTTCCAGGCACTGACTACAACACCAAGCCCTAAAGCTGGGATTCTGCACCTGCCTCCAAGGTGAGGTGACTCAGTCAGATGTTGCAAGAACCTGCTGGGAAAGGGGAAAATCCAGACCAGCGTGCTAGCTGCTGCCTACTGCAGCATCCAACTGTGAGCTTATTTTCCAGCCTCCTGGAAATTATTACTGATTAGGAGTAATATTCCTGTTTATTTTCAATATTATCTAAAATGCCTGCTTATCCCTTGATCACTACCAAAGAGTGCCAAAAGAAGTAGCAATCCCAAAACAAGCCCCCTTGCCCAGCAAACTCTACTGATGCTCAAGAAAGCAATAACACAGAAGCACTAACAAGAGCAAGGCAAGGCTGTTCAACTGACTGGTTTAGGTTATGGTGGTGTTGGCTTTTTAAATCAAATTATTTACAGCCAGGCAGGTCTCTGAATCCCAAGTCACCCACGATCAGCAACACAGCACAGTGGTTGAGAGTTATTGTAGAAATGTGTACTGTTAAGACTTCTTGTGAGTAGCGTGAGGTAAGCAAGTCAGAGAAGGGGCTCAGTGATCTAGGAGTCAGCCCCCTATTTGAGTCAGCTCATCCTGCATTCAGAAGCAGCTCTGCTGCAAAGGGGTTGCTGTCTCTGCTGAGATTTGTAAGATAGACCAGGTAGACACAAAACATTGCTCTTCTTCCTGCATAACTTATCTGCTGGGGGGAAGAAATCTTCCAAGGTGCATGATTAGGTAACACCTAGTACCAGGCTGAGTTAGTCTAATCAACAGCCATAAAACGGTGGCTGTTTGGTCCAAGAGGAATGGAGGGAGTAAGGTAAGTATAGCTTTTTGAGGCTAGCTGCCTCAGGATGTAGTATTTTGGGGGTTTTTCAGTGTTTAGAGGGGCTTCTCTTTTGCACACTTGTTCTTAGTCATATAAAGGTCATATTTAAGTAATTTTTGAGCTGGTAGAAATATTTTTAATCAAGAACTTTTAAATTACTTTGTAAAGAATTTGAAGTTAATACTCACTGGGTTTTTGTATGAGACTCTGTTCTCAAGTAAAGCTATCTTCTGACTGTAGTATCACCAGAAGTGATCTATTAGTCTCTTCTAGGGGAAGAGAGACTGTTTGTGTCAGACCCTGAGAATCTGTGGCACTTGGATGCCCTGATATGCTTTGCGTTGTGTATTAGCACACCTTATCTTTTACAGATTTATAACTAAGATTTATTCTTAGTTAACAAGGGAATTTGTTACTAGTGGAGAATGAAGTGTTTTATAATTAACTTCTTTTTACAGACAGTGTTATGTTCTTGAATATTCCACATGCCTAAGCTGTGATATCACTTGGACATAGCAAAGGATTGCTCAGTGTTGAATGCCACATTGCTTAGTCTTCCAGCTCCACCAAATTTTTTCCCAACATCTGATAAATTTGCTAATTGTAGGTTACTTTTATTATTGCCTTAAAAGGTGTCACACAAACACCTGCAGCGTGGTATAACTGGTTTATTTATGAACTCAAAACTGCTATACTCTTATGAGTACAAAGAAAGAGGATGCATAACTCTTTTGGGGGGGGTGCAGGGATCACTCATTTGACAATGGTTGGGGGATTTTTGTTGTGTTTTTGGTGTTTTTTTGTTTTGTTTTGTTTTGTTTTTTTTTAATGTATGTAGAATAGAATTCTTGTTGCCTTGTACAACTCAAAGAAACAGGTTACCCAAAATTGCAACTTGCTGATTTTGGTTCAGCAAATTGCAGCTTTTAAGTTCATCTGCCCTGCAAACACTGGGAACAACTATTTCTAAGCAAATATTTCCACCTCTAACATCTGAGCAAAAATAACAAACACTTCGAGTGCTAAGAAACTTCTCAATGAGGGATAAGTAGTTTGAGCCAGAAAACTTGTAGAGGACAGAGCTACTGCAGTGACCTTGAAACATAGTGGTAAGAGAATTAACTTCTGTAATATCAGATCTGATAACCAATGTGAAGAGTGCAAATCTGCATGCTATTTTCTATTCTCCAGTTTACTTCCCTAAAGACACTGTATTGTGTGACTCATGAAAAAAACTTATTCTGAAGAAAGTATCATAAAGCAGGAAGAGAAAAACAAACAGAATGATTAGAAATGCACTAAAATTAGTGTTTTTCAAATGCATTAACAACTCAAAAATGTTTCCTCTGTGTCTGTGAAAAGTCAGTTAATAAAAGTGCTGTGCTGAGCCCAAGGTTTAAACGCTTTGATTTAAGAAGAGGCATGGGGTAAAGTGGGTGCTCACAAGCCTGCGTGTTCCTCACTGCAGTATTGGTAAGTTTGGTTTGCAAATCTTCAGGGCTCTTTGCCTTTAAAAAAATAAATAAATGAGGCAGAGTGGGATTTGTCCTCTAGACATATTTTAGTAACGCTATATTAACCAATTTCATAGACATGCACAAATGCAGAAAGGGCAATACGAAAACACAATCTGTTGTAATATCCTAGCAGGCTATGCACAGCTGTGGGTAAAAAGATTTTTGACATGACTAAAAAATTCTCTAAAATTCTGAAATGTCAGGTTTTGAGTTCATTTCACTTAAGTATCCTAGAAGCCCCTATAAAAATGGTGGGTTCAGTCAGTAAGAGCTGACTGTATGAGCTTTTTACGCATAAAAGACCAGGAGCTGAGTGTATGAGCTCTTTACTCATAAAAGAGCAAGCAAGTGTAAGTCACCATGAGCACCTTTTGTAGAAAAAAAAAAGAAATAATTATGTTCACAGTTATTGAGGCTTTCTAAAATAAGTGGAGCAATAAGCAGAAAAGCCAGATACGCTTCAAAAAAAAAACCCCAACAAAACTGAATTGAACCTTCTTGTAGCAGAAAGGATGATTACACACTGTTGCATTTTTACCGCAGACCCAGCTCTTGATACTGTGAGTACTTTTTTTGCAACTGAAGTCATCCTTTCTGATCTTAACTTCCTGTAAGGTACCTACAGCATCTTGTGTTTCTTCTGACAAGTAAAATCTGTGTGGAAAAAGAACAGCAATGAGGAAAAGCAAGTGCTCCTATAATACTTGCTGATTAAAATTTTGATTAATGCTGCTTTTTCTGGATAGTAAATTTGCATGAAATTAAATTCAAATTTGCGTGGAGATGAAAATTTTTAAAGTTGTCTGTAGATAAAAGAGAGAGAGTGACACCTGCTGGGCTTGGAGCTGTGTTAAAGCTGCTGGTTTGGGCATTTTTAAGTGCAAAGTATTTCTGTTTGGTATTTTTATGAGCTGAACTTTGAATACATGTTTTTCTACTGACTCAAACTAAGTCTCATGAAACAATTTACATCTTCCTTGTTAATTGTCAGAGATATCATCCTTCCTTTAATATTAAATCCTTTACTGCCTTTTACAAAGTTGTTACAGAGCCTTTATTTCCCATACTTTTTATGGACAGGGAAAAAGGTAGAGTTACAAATCAGAACAAAATTGAGGAATCATTTGTTATTAAAATATTCAGTATTTAGGCTTAGGGGTTTTTGTTAAAAGAAGGGTAAACCAAAGGCAGGCTTCCTCCAGAAAATCATAATGCATAAAAGAACTTTTAAGGCTCTGCTAGCTGACACTAAAAGGGATAACTTGTATTAAATTCGTTTTGTCAAATCAGTAGTTGTTGATTTGCTGTCATCTATGTTGCTAATATTGCTAAAAAAAAAAAATCAAAGGAAAAACCTATTAAAAAGCTCTAGTCAAGGAACAGTTTTATTTGGTGTCATTACGACTTAGTTTGTTGTTTGGAAATGTGGAAGAAGATTTTAAGAATAGAACAGCTGTTCCCTTTTCTCATAAAGAAAATAAATTTTTAATGAAAACCCAGAAACTGAGTTGTTAAAATATACACATATTTTCAATGTGAAAATGGAGACTATCAATACAATGATGTCATGGGTAATAGCAGTTTTGTACATTCTTGGATTTAGAAAAAATAAAAAAAATCAGTCTGTTTGCAAGTCAGGGATCAGTTCTTATGATCCCTAGTCCTTTTAATTCATGTATCTTTTCCACCAGGAATTTTTGTTTTCAGTGAAGTATTCATATCACAAAGAAGTGAAACTCATGGAATGGCAGGATGTCTTCCCAAGTTAAGTATCACCTGAAAACATGAGTCTCTGTTTAGAAAAGGTTGTCAGACTTAAATAAGATCTAAACCATTTTAAAATCAAAAAATCTTCTAAACCATTTAAAAATAGCATAAGTGGGAAGAATACTGCTTCTGCTACTGTACAGATAAGCACTGGGTTTTGCCACTTAGGTCAAAGTTGAAAGCAAGGCTTTTGTTGTTTAGGTTTTTTTATAACTCAGGTAGGAAGCCAAGGCAGTTACACAGAATGGGAATGTCTGTAGCTATGTTACCAGTGTGGCTGCATATTATGAAAACCCAGAATTGTCTCCTTAAAATTCACCTCTCTCTGGAATGGAATTTGGCTGCAGCTTAATTGCATCTAATGTATATTCAAATACCCCTTCAAAGTTGATTAAAACAAGGAACATCAACATATGGTTATCCAATAACGATGACCTGAATTAATTGCTGTCCCCTCCCAATCCCTGTGTCACCAAGAGGATTGGCAGGATTTCTACACTGCCTTATTCCTCTGCCTGTTTAGGCACTGTATTTTCCCTGTACTGGACCCCGTTTCATTGCCTAAAAAACTTTCTTGCTTTAAATTATGTTACCATTTGGAAGGAACTGTACCTTTATCCTTTAAAATCCTGTACATTTTAGAAAGGTTTTAATTTTTTTAGTAAGATTTTATTTCAGTTCTACTAGTGCATTCTCATTTTTGATGCATTTTTCAAACGGCAGGGGAGAATAAGGCGAAATTACTTGCTGCAACCAAAGCCAAATAGCATGGAGGTGTAGCAAGAAATAATCGCTGGAAATGGAGGGGAATAACTATACCTGCTTGAGAAATCTGTCGGATGCATGGCTGTGCTTAGCTAACACATTTGGCAGGGCAGGGTTTTCGTACTCAAACTGAGGATTGTACGTGAAATCCGAGTTGAAAAATTTAACCTTCTCTTTCTCCACGTTGGACGGCTTGATTGCCGTCAGCAAACAGAGCTTTTGCCCAGCGGCATCGCCTTCCCTCCCACGGCTTTTGGAGGACGGGGCCTGCTTCGGCTTGGCGAGGCCGGGGCNTAATGAGGACAAACTTGATTTTCACACAGCGATACTAATCTAAAGGACTCAAAACTGCAACATAAAGGAAACATAATGTGTCTTAACTGCAGTCACATCACATTAATCCTGACATCTAGGCATAGGGGAGAACTGAGTGTGTGTATCACTTTTGAACAATTAGACTGGGACCCATACGATCCAGCTAAACAAGTATTTTCTGCCTGCATCTCCATGCACAACTACACTGCTGGAAGCTAAGAACTTAGTTGTTTAAAAAAAGACTCTGCAGGACTTCATGAATGCTTACGTTAACACCTACACTGCTACATTGACAAATGTATAGTTTTGAGCTGATTGATCTTTACCATGCATGGAAGGCTTTCTGTAAGGATAAAGAATAACTTAAAAAATAGAAAACTGTATAGGAGCATGTGAGCAGTGTTTACAGTGAAGTCCCACAGGGATCTGTGCTGTGATACAAGCAGTCTGGTGTCATCTCTTCTGCAAAATCTGATTCATGGAATTTACTCTCAGAAAAGGGTGAGAACACTGGAAAGGGCCAGCCACTGTGAACAATTTGCAATAGCATATGGATAGTAATATACATTTAAAAGACTTCAGTTTCACGTGCTCAGTCTTAATACAGACAATAAGCTATATTTAAATAGGCAAGAGAGATCAGCTAGTTACACTCCTGAAAAGCCTTAAGACAACACTGGGTATTTCATCTAATCAAAGTTGTTCTAAAATAACAGCTGGCATAAAAAAACACTTCAGAAGAAACATTGTAAACCGAACTAAGTGCAAGAGGCAAATAATGTTGCTTTAATGAGTGAACCCTCCTTTCTTGCTCTGACCCCTAGCATAGCCTTCGGGGGCGACTGGTCCCTGGTGCAGAGCAGCTGCACGGAAAAGTCATTGAGGTTTAAAACTGAATTTTACTTTTGTGCTTAGAGAAGCACAAATGCTTGCTAGAGAGAAGTGACCTCGTTTCACTGGTTCTAACCATCCCCTCCTCTTGACAACCTGTTCCTCCTAGAACATTAGGTGAGCTGAAACTACAGGTACAAATAAATTGTGCCACAGAGAAATGTTTCCTACTTATGTACCTAAAATAAAAGGATTCACAGAAGAGGGGACATGGCTGAAGCACGATTAAAACCTGCAAAAGGGATTTGAGCTTCATCCCAAAGTTATACGTTGAGCTGCAATTACTTAACATACAGTAATTATACTCTGATTGTAACAGTAGCAAGAGATCATTAAAGGCCTCCAAGGTGGAAAAAAAATTGACAGCAGCTGAATTTTAGCTTTATTTTCATAATAAAATTCGGGTTTGCTCACAGCATAAGCACCATGACAATGTATTTCATGCTGTTGCACCTCTGTTAGTTCCATATCAACCTGCGTTCCTCAGTTCTCCCAAGCATCCTGTCCTAAAAACCCAAGAAGACCAGAGGTCCTATTCGCAGGAACATATGATGGGTGATCTACAGCCTGGGTGTTTTCTCCACTGGAATGAAGAGAGATAGAAGCATTAGATTATTACCTTTCACTAAAGCATGTGCTTCCTATGCAAACTCATTTTTTTTCAATGGTAAGTTTGTGAATTCCCTTTCTACACTTGGCACAGGAACGTGCTCCTTGGCATTCCTGTTCAAATACTGTCAGATCATTCTCATCACATACGCGACAACCTGCCTACATGGCTTATCTTGCTTGCCCATGAGCTGTCATGGTGAGAAACCACAGTTCCCCATCACTAGGAGAACAACATCAAACTAAATACATAAAAGAGATGCAACTTTTTGACAACAGAATAGGATGACCACTCTCATATTCCTGGGCAAACATTCGAGATTGACTTCAGACCTGCATCAACTATTACAGTATGAGAATCTGTAGTTTTAAGAAGGGTAAATGAAAACTAAGGTTTCCAGACTATCTGAACACATATTACATTTCTGACCACGTGACTTTGCTTAGGTAGACAAAATTGGAATTGAACATTGCACAGCTACTTCTTAAAATATAGACAAAGAAATTACATGCAACTACAGGCACTACACCTCTAGTTTATACACTTCACCTTTTCTACTAACCAGCTCCTAAAAGCCACAAAGAGCACAGAGGCCTTAAATGGCGGCTATAATGGAACAATTTGAACTAGTATCACAGATGTATCTAAGAAGTGATAAATAGAAAAGAAAAAAAACACAGAAATTTAATCCAAGGAAACAACTCAAAATGACCTTAAACCACCCATCCGCTCCCTCCCCCAACACTTGTGTCAATCTAATACTGAAAACTCATGACAGCAAGCTGTTAGAGCTAAGAGGTACAGTTGGCCAGTAATAAATGCTTTTATATGTAGACAATCGCTGAATGCCGAAAATCAAAATTCTCCTGAAAGTGTCACAAATGGTGGTTGAGTGCTGAACATGCAATGGCAGGTTTCACACACACATGGCTGACATCAAAAATAGTTGTTCCCAATCTGTAGTTACTTTATAAGCGCAACCTCGTAGCACAGTGATTTTTCAGCTGCCAAACTAAGCGTGGCTGTCCTTAATTTTCTTCTGACTAAAGGATACTGTTCCATGCCTATTTGTGCTGGAAACCTAGAATCAACAGGTAATCTGGCACATTTGAAATATTGTAACAGATAACAAAGCAGTTTTCACAGAAGTCATTTAACTGCTGTTCTAAAATTTTGCATAGGTCTTCTGAATATCATTACCAAATAAATTAGAAAATAATATTTGAGACTATGTCATAATCATGTTGCAAAGCATCAAATTTAAAATTCTTTCTCTAGTACATTTGTTTAAGCTATATTTTAAACCCACATCTATCAATCAGACAGTATCAACCAAAGAATATACTGTCTTCTAGGAAACTTGTCTTACTATATCCAAGAGTTTCCAATGATTAGCAATGCCTGATGATTGAAAAAGAGGTCTAGTATTCTGAATATAAAACAAATCCATTGCACAGCCTGCTTCCTGAAAACCTGCTTCAGTATTTCAAAAAGTACTGAGATACCATGCTGCTATAAAGTAGCAAGTCGGAATGGATTATCAACTCAGGTTAATTGCATGGATTGCTTAGTAGTGATTTCCAGCTTTTAAGTTCTGGG
This sequence comes from Donacobius atricapilla, assembly GCA_013397315.1. Taxonomy (NCBI): domain Eukaryota; kingdom Metazoa; phylum Chordata; class Aves; order Passeriformes; family Mimidae; genus Donacobius; species Donacobius atricapilla. The sequence goes on along the minus strand of WBMY01010611.1, from coordinate 13,769 downwards.
TATCATTGGACAGATGACTGAAGATTACTTCCAAAAGATATGAAAAAGGCAAATTGCAAACCACCATGCCATGGTGTAACACTACTCTGCATACCAGGATACAAATATCACGCTACAGATCCCACAGGTTTTATCTTTTGTATCTCATCCACACGTGCTGCATCTGTTCCGAAGTGTACAAATCTGAATTTCCTGACTTATTTTTGTTTTTGCAGTGGAAAACTGTCAAAGAATATATGCCGAGGGCTCCAGTTACCTTCAAGAACCTCCCTCCTGTAATTTACGTACAAGGATTCTTTTCATTGTTCTCAATTCCAAATCCTCAACAGTCACAAAGCCACAAGTCCTTCAGCAATTTAAAAAAAAAAACAACAAAAAAAAAACAAAACCCACAACAAAGCTAATATAGTCTCTTCCTAAAAGATTCGCCATCATGTTTACTTCCATTTATTTGTATCTTCCTTTCTGCAACAACACATTAATAAAAACATGGTCCTAGAGACGCAGGTGAAATATTACATGCAACAATCTGCCACATTTGGAGCACAAGGTGATGGCAAGTGATAAGCAAGCAGGGGACAGAAAGGCTGCCTGTCCCTGTTTGGTCATAATTAGGGTACCAAAGAACAGAAAACCCTCCTGTTAATGGCAACTTGGTCTGTCTTGGGACAGAGAAGAGCTCTACCCCTCTTAAACACCACGGTGTTTGGCATTAGCTGTCCCATAAGCTGGGCTAGCAGGGCAGCCAGTCAGCCAAAGGCAACTACCCCTGTGAGTCTGAAGAATCTCACAAGACAGCAGGTTGTGCCCTGGCCAAAATCCCATCATTGTCAAGACATGAGTTGGAACTGGCAGTACTGGACCTCATCCTGCAGACACAAGTGTACTATGCATTACAGAACAATTCAAAATACCATAGGCTTGATTTTGAAAACAAAAGGAGTTTTATCTGTAACTTCCATTTATATACAGGTAGCTATTCCAGTGTCCCAGCAGTACTGGAAAAGGGATGGAGCCCATGAGTGCTAACAGAGAATATGTGGGAACCACAAATTTCTTGACTATTCTGTACTAATGAAACAATTTCCATGTATAAATTGCATCCCAGTCACTAGGCTTGAACCTTGCACCACTGCAGACACTGCCTAATCTTGTCAGAGGTTATTAGAAAAAATGTTAGATTTTATGTTATGTTCCGGAGTCGGGCTACATTATTGGTCTCTGTCCTTTAGAAACTGATGGATTGAGCTAGTAAGTCAATAATATGCACGGTAAAATCCCAGGGTAAGCATTTTTCTAGCCTTTGGAGAGTGTTGTATAAATAATACCTTCCTCTAGACTACAGGGCAGCTACTATCCAAGCAGCTTCTTAAATACCTGTTCCATAGGTGGAATGAGGTTAATGACAGGTATTTGTGGCACGGATATCTCTGTCTGGCTAGCCTTGCTCTAAAATAGCAGAGAGATCCTGCAGTTTTTGAGCAGCTGTCACTCAGGTTTTATATGCACAATGAACAAATCCTGTCCAAACTACAAGTGCCCCTAAGGTGCTTAGCAAACATATTCATGGAGCACTTCCTCCTATCCTAGGGATGTAATGGCTTGAGCCACTACTTTTGTTTTTCAGATTATCATTACCACGTTAGAATATGGCTGAGTTCCTTTTTGCCTAAAATCAGAAATCATTTCAAGGCAGACTTGACTTTTCAAATTTATAGGAATGCAAATAATGTATGTGATCTGTCTACAAGCAATAGTTAAGTCTGAAACTGCAAGATGAGAAGGAACTACACAGATGTGACAAGTAAGGTTCTTCCTTTGACACACTGTGCAAAGGTACAATTACATTACAAAGAAATGTTTATCTCCAATATTCAGACAATTTGAATAGATTCACAACACCCTGTCGTTTATGGGCTCTAGACTGTATGACTCCTGTCTGCAGAGGGCTATAGAAAGAATATTCTGAAAAAAAGCAGGCAATATAAAGTGTTGTATATGAATCTGTAATGTTCCACTGCCTCTCAAACACTACAGGCTTGTATTTGCGGCATAATAGAATCTGACCACAATCCCATGTTCTATTTCCTCACCACTGGAAACACCTTTAAAGTTTAAAAACACTCCAGTTTTAAAAACAAGTTGTCAGGAAACTTGAACTAGAATTTACTGGAAGCTCTGTCTATAATGACTGAACATGGTTTAACAGCAGAATTAGGTAATGAGTTTCTGTAAAAACACTGACATTGAGTTACTTTCTATTTTCACAAGCATCTTAGTTATTTACTAGAGCCTGTATGATATTGGGATCTTTTGCATTTACCGTAAGACTCTTTTTTTCCCCCCGTAAAATATCCACCTATATACTTTTGTCCTGTAAAGGTGTTATCTGTCATCCAGCTTTTAATTCTGAGCTTCAAAACCAAGGGCAGGTTTCAGCTATCAGCCAACTTGTATATCTGATTCATTAGCCGCCAGTGTTTGTATTAACTCTGCTATTTTAGAGCTGATTGCCAGTTTGGATTTTCTTCTTTAAAATGACAGTGCTGTTTGAGATGTACACTTTCTACCTTAAAAAAAAAAAAAAAAAAAAGGAGAAAAAAAAATAAAAAAGGGTATGCACTGACTTGCAGGCAGTTTCCTGCACGTTTACTTCTATATTGAAATACAGTATTATGTAATTGACTCCAAATTCAGGTCCTTCAAATTAAATTACATGGGCACAGTAATAATCAGTAAAAGTGAAGACTTGGCTCTAATGAAATCAAGCAACAAACTCCCACTGATGTAATAAACTCAGGATATAATCACAGAACACTGATTTATAGGTAGACCTGCACAGGATGAAACTCTAATCCAGGCAGGTCTCTGGCTTGTTCTACTGCAGCACAGGTGCAGTCAGGAATATTTGATGGAGGGATATGGACTCAAAATAACTATTTTTCACAAAATCTCATCCTTTAAGATTGCAGTGGTTAGTGTGCATCTCCAGGGATGCTCTGATTGATCCCATGAACTTTATTTTTGTTCCCATTGCCAGAAGTAACACTCTAGTCATATCCATGCACAGATGGAACAGCATATCAATTATGCAGAGAAAGAGTAGCTGTAAGAGATCTTAGTTACAATTGCAAGGGTATTGACTGAGGGCACACTAAGACACCTCCAGCAGATTTCTTGTAGATAGACTTCCCCATGGAAAAGTAACATTGGCTTGAGCAGCTGAAGTAATGACACATAAAAAGATATCAGATTTAAACAAGGGAAACATCTGTTTCCAAGCAGCAACTGTATTGTAGGTTTTCCTGCGCTCCACATGTATAAAGCACAGAAGATAGCAATTCTGCGTGGCACCAGGTACCTGTCTATATTATCATTATATAGCCATAATACAGATTTTTGTACACACATACTATAAGGATTTGTTAACTTCTCTGAGAACACAGTAAAAGGGTAGAGCCAAAGCGTGTAAGACACCAGATATAATCAGCAATAGTTTTATTGGCATTCTTCCTTGCATGCTCCGTCCCTCTCTCCAGCCGAGCGGGTGTCACCTCCGCACTCCCCCGTGTCCCAGGGCAGGGCCCGCAGGTGACACGCTCACTCCCCGTTCACCGAGGGGGCTCCTGCTCCTGGAGCCAGGCAGGTGTGGAGCCCCTTCCTCCGTCCCCAGGGTCCAGGTGACACCCGCGGCGCCGCCCGGGCGATGCTTCCCCGCCCGGCAGGNCGCCCGGCGCCGCGGGATATACCCGCCTCGCCGCCTCGGCGGATCCCGGGAGCGCGGCTGGCCCCGGGCAGGCAGGCGGGAGCCGCGCCGGCAAAGCCCCCGCCCGCCTGCCCGCCTGCCTCTGCAGACTACAAGTCCCTTCGGGCTTCGCGCGGCCCGAGCGCTGGCGGGAGCGGAGCGCGGGCGCGCTGCACCCTGGGAACTGTAGTGCAGCGGTCGGTGTCCCGGGGCGCCACGCCGCCGGCACCACCCAGGAACACAGGCAGCCACGGACAGGACGAGAGGACACAGTCTTAAGCCGCGCCAAGGGAAATATAGGTTAGATATTAGGAAAAAGTTTTTTACAGAAAGGGTGATAAAGCATTGGAATGGTCTGCCTGGGGAGGTGGTGGAGTCACCATCCCTGGATGTGTTTAAAGAAAGACTGGATGTGGCACTCGGTGCCGTGGTCTAATTGAGGTGCTAGGGCTGGGTTGGACTGGATGATCTTGGAGGTCTTCTCCAACCTAGTGTTTTTTTGATCCTAATAAAAACATCAGCCCACTGTATCCCAGCAGCATAGGCGAGGCTTTAGTGTTATCCTTTGCAGGAGCCTAGTGAGCATAACTCACACAGAGTCCAGCATTGCAGTCCTCTGATAATCATCAGCTACCATCATTGCTGCAATTGGTAGTAGTTGGTATGATTGGTAATTTTATCTGCTGGGTCTGTGGCAGGCAGAGGAAGGATTGCATGGGACATGGGTGCTTAGCAGGATGTGTGCCACCCTGGGTCTCATGCTCAGGGATATACCATGTAAAGAGAACGGAGGAATTGCATTAGGGCAACGGTTTAGGGCTGTAACTGATCGTTATCCTACACTGATAAGTAGTAAATAGAATTTAAAGTAGAAGACAGACTTTATATTACACCCTCCTATCGCCTTACTTGTTGTGCAATCTGTTGCTTTGCTTGTGAAACCTTTCACTCCTTGAAATACAATCTGTGCATTTTAAAAATGAACATCAAATAGGAACAAGTTATTTTATCTTAGCAATCATGGTTGTGTAACCCATTAATGTAGGCATGGTGTAGGAAGATTCTGTACTCTTCATGCAAACTTAAGGGGACTACTGAAGTCAGATTACACATCAATACATTTTACTGTATTAATAATGCATTTACTTTTCTTAAATGGTCAATAGTTATTGGAGAGAGCAATTAAATTGAAAATGACTTACCAGCACCATAGTGCTTAACATAGATTATGTGAGTGTAGTGATCTCCCAGGGAGAGGAGAGCTGGGAAGTTGTGCAGTTCTTTAGTTGAGTATCTTAAATATCTGCCACATTCCCTCCCATCAATAAGTCTACATCTGCAATGTGCTCTACACAGAGATTCCCTCCATGGCACAGTCCAATAAGACCTGGCTGTATCATCAGGTGGCAGTGGAGGAAATTCTACAGATCACAGCTTGCTGATACTTCAGATAATCCCTTTCTGTATCCTACCTGGAAAAGTTCTACTGAATTTCATGACTCCTTCTTAGTCAGACATGCATACTTGCAAGTAAGCAATCACAAGACTGAGTAAACACTGCTCAGATAGCTCTGTCTGCTTTCATGTCAGTCTTCACGGGAAATAATTAAAAAAAAAAAACCCCAACAAACAAAAATAAGGGTTTAAAGTAAATATTTTCATTTTATTTTCTACTGCCTCACACACAGTCAAACCCAGGTACTCTTAAGACCAGCTATGAAAAGACTGAGGTGTCATTTTTCTCAGTTGGCTAATGAGGAGCCAGCGCTGAGACACACTTCTACCTAGCTGACAAATTTGATGTCCCTTTTAACTTAAATTCTTTGAAGATCCAAAAAGATATATGCTCTGTCAACATGTCCAAGTTTAACCTAAAATACCCTCTAAACTATTTTGCTAACAATGTAGCATCTGGAGCTTGCAGGCTTGTCTCCAAATCTCAAATTGCAGGAACTGAATAAACACTTTTAAATTTAGAGAGACAAAGCCATCCCTAATGGGTTAGAGTTTGCTTGTGATACATGGCAATTACAGGAAAAAAAACCCCTGAAATACAGTTAATCGGTTCAAGCACTGCAAATAATTAGCACAGATGATGAAGAAATGATAGACAACTGCTAAAATATAAAGTCAATGTACCATTTTGCTGTAATTTCCTAATGGTTTTGCTGCATAGACCCTAACTTTTCTTCTAGAGACGCTCTTTTATATATATGTGGACACCATAGCAAAGAAATCAGTAACTATCCAGCTATTTTGTGTATTTTACACATCTACCTCCTCTCCTTCCTCCATCCAGTGGATGCCTTCTCTCCATCTCCCTCATCTCCTGCCTGCTTCTCCCTGGTGTCCATGAGTCCTTTTTCCCTGAGTGCTTGGGCAGTCAGTCACCCCTGAATCTGCTGCCTCCACTTCGGGTTTTTTTTTTGGTTTTTTTTTTTTTCCCCACTAGCCTTTTCCTTTGCAGGATGGCTTGAGGGTTTTTTTAGGTCATACTAGCTCCTGGCTGTAGCAAGAGGATGCCAAAAGCAATAGCAGCAGAAGGCACAGAGGAGGGATGTTAAAAGGCCACCTGTCCCTGCTTTCTACTTTGTCTCCAAGCAAGCTTGGTCACGTTTGTTGATTAAAAGCATAATATAGGAAAGGTCACTTGAGTAAAACATTATTGAGTATCTTGTGACAAAAATGCTACACACACACACGCACAGACATATAGATATCTACCTATATACATATATATATATAGTGTACCTCTACCAGTTCTGACCTTAAAGACATCTTAGCTTGCAAGTTTGTCTGGAAAGGTAGCGGTGGGGGGGAAAAAGACAAGCTACTCTGTCATGCAAAAATTCCTGGAGGCTATCAGTGCAGCTGGCACTGATCACATTGTAGCAAGATGAGGGAACATAGGGACAAATTGTGATGTTTAGATGAGCCATACTGTGGAATACAGCTTAAATGACACAGTTCCACAGCCCAAATGGATCTATACCCATTGTTAGGAGCCAGAATTAAAAGTGGCATTCATCTTGTATTTCAGCTTTAACATAATGTTACTTCCAGAGATAATTTCAGATTTATCTGGTCATGCCTTCAGAGATAATGTCATAGTTACCTGGTCAAAAATACTGCAATGTCTTGCATGCAGAGGAGTATCTTTATGGGAATATTAGCATCAATAAGCTCTGCAATGTGTACAGTCTGGAAGAGCAGTGACACATTTTATTGATCTCTGTATCTGTCAGAAGCTAACACTGCAAAATTCCAACACATACATGCATATATAAATGCACATATATATATATGCATTTATAAATATATATGCATATATGTGCATTTGGATTTTAAATATGTATATATATATATTTATACATATATATGTATATATGTATATGTACACACACTTGTTTTAGCTTCAGTTTTATTTGGTTCCTCCCTCATATTCACACTATCTTTCCACCTCTTCTCTATGACAACAATGAATCACTGATGAACTATGAAAGCTGAGAACTAGAGTCCTTAGCTAACTCTGCATAATTTGGTACATCTTCAGGCCCTTCAGAGTGGCAAGATCAGCCTTCCCTCCCTGCTTATAATGACTCTTAGCTGGCTGAATNCCCACTAGCCTTTTCCTTTGCAGGATGGCTTGAGGGTTTTTTTAGGTCATACTAGCTCCTGGCTGTAGCAAGAGGATGCCAAAAGCAATAGCAGCAGAAGGCACAGAGGAGGGATGTTAAAAGGCCACCTGTCCCTGCTTTCTACTTTGTCTCCAAGCAAGCTTGGTCACGTTTGTTGATTAAAAGCATAATATAGGAAAGGTCACTTGAGTAAAACATTATTGAGTATCTTGTGACAAAAATGCTACACACACACACGCACAGACATATAGATATCTACCTATATACATATATATATATAGTGTACCTCTACCAGTTCTGACCTTAAAGACATCTTAGCTTGCAAGTTTGTCTGGAAAGGTAGCGGTGGGGGGGAAAAAGACAAGCTACTCTGTCATGCAAAAATTCCTGGAGGCTATCAGTGCAGCTGGCACTGATCACATTGTAGCAAGATGAGGGAACATAGGGACAAATTGTGATGTTTAGATGAGCCATACTGTGGAATACAGCTTAAATGACACAGTTCCACAGCCCAAATGGATCTATACCCATTGTTAGGAGCCAGAATTAAAAGTGGCATTCATCTTGTATTTCAGCTTTAACATAATGTTACTTCCAGAGATAATTTCAGATTTATCTGGTCATGCCTTCAGAGATAATGTCATAGTTACCTGGTCAAAAATACTGCAATGTCTTGCATGCAGAGGAGTATCTTTATGGGAATATTAGCATCAATAAGCTCTGCAATGTGTACAGTCTGGAAGAGCAGTGACACATTTTATTGATCTCTGTATCTGTCAGAAGCTAACACTGCAAAATTCCAACACATACATGCATATATAAATGCACATATATATATATGCATTTATAAATATATATGCATATATGTGCATTTGGATTTTAAATATGTATATATATATATTTATACATATATATGTATATATGTATATGTACACACACTTGTTTTAGCTTCAGTTTTATTTGGTTCCTCCCTCATATTCACACTATCTTTCCACCTCTTCTCTATGACAACAATGAATCACTGATGAACTATGAAAGCTGAGAACTAGAGTCCTTAGCTAACTCTGCATAATTTGGTACATCTTCAGGCCCTTCAGAGTGGCAAGATCAGCCTTCCCTCCCTGCTTATAATGACTCTTAGCTGGCTGAATATCTCCTGACCAAACAATTTCACTGACCAAGTGACTCAACTGACTGTCCTTCCAGACATATTCTTTCTAGAAGCTCCTTCAGAAATGTCTGATATTGCCTTCTGATTCCAGCTGGGTCCTGCACTCCTAGTACACAGCAAATGCGGCACATGCTTGTGGGAGCTGCTTACTCATAGACTTATTCAATGGGACTGCTATTTTAAGATGCACAACTTGATGCAGCTCCAGTATTCAGATTGATTTATCCACTGAATTTGTTCACGCTTTATGCTGAGGAGGCTGAAAACCACACACTCAATGCAACAAGGATAAACAAAACATAGGCAAACCTTGCAGTAAAGTACAGAGAAGTAATGTGAACCTATAAGTTCACATGGCTGTTGTCCACTATCATATGAGGAAAGAAATCTTAGATGTCTATTGTACACTCACAAATGCACTTATACCTACTAATGAAAAAGAGGCTGCTTTCCTACAGCAGGGAAGTGGGTTATAAAAATATAACAGTCACAGTAAAGCATGAACCTCCTTCAGTATGGACTGATGGACCAACTGACCCCTCTTGACCTTTCCTTCTCTAATCGTCTGTCCACTTCTGCAGCAATGCCTTGTCACTACAGGGGTCCTTCTCAGAAAGGCAGGGTGTTGCCTTTGGCAGTGGCAGGCAGGACTGGCAGGCAGGAATGGCAAGCAGCCGGAGCACAAGCTGCCTGCCAAACTGCAAACACCAAGAGATGAATCACAGGTACCTTGCTGTGGCAACACAAATACCAGGTCAGGCAGCACAGGCAGCACAAGACTATCTGCTCCATGCTGGTTTTGGCTGGAGTAGAGTTAATTTTCTTCACAGTGGCTGGTGTGGGGCTGTGTTTTGAATTTGTGCAGAACACATGGTTGATAATAGAGAGTTGTTTTTATTGCTGAGCCGGGCTGACAGAGAGCAGAGACCTTTTCTGCTTTTCCTACTGCCATGCTGGTGAGGAAACTAGGGGTGCATGGGAGACTGGGAGGAGACACAGCCAGGACAGGTGACCCAAACTGACCAAAGGGACATTCCAGACCATCTGGCATCATGCTCAGTATATAAACTGGAAGGAAGAAGGAGGAAGAGGAGGATGTTTGGAGTGATGGTGTTTGTCTTTCCAAGTCATTGTTACGTCTGATGGGGCCCTGCTCTCTTGGAGGTGGCTGAACACCTACCTGCCTGTGGGAAGCATGGAATCAATCCCTTGTTTTGCTTTGCTTGTGTGTGCAGCTTTTGCTTTTTCTATCAAGCTGCCTTTACCTCAACCCACAAGTTTTTCTAGCTTTTGCACTTCCCATTCTCTCCCTGATCCCGCTGGTGGGGGAGTGAGTGACCAGCTGCTGGGGCTTGGCTGCTGGCTGGGGTTAAACCACAGCCCACCAAAAATGACAATCTATTAAACATTTGTACTTTGTGCCTTTTGAAGCCTTTTTGTGGTGCTGGGATAATTTCAGTCGATAAGCAAAATTTTCCTATTAGTGCATTGTCCTTTTTTGGCTTCTCAGGTGAGCAGTTCACTTGTTTCTTAACCAATCTGAAAGAAGCACAACGTTCCTCTCTCTATTGCTGTTCATTTCCTTATCTTTTCCTCTTTCCTTAGGCTATTTGATTCCCTATTTTTTGCTAGTCCAAGCTATACAAAAGACCTATAAAACAAGAAGGGGATATCAAAAAACACAAAACACATCCTTAGCAGATTTTTACAGGAAACAAACTTACTACTTGTAAAGTAGTAACTGTGATTACATGGAGTTTTGGAGGCATTTCTCACCTACATGCTGGGCCCAGCACACTCCTGCAGCAGGAGCACCAGTGCTGGGAGTAGGGGACTCTTTGCAGCTAACATTAGTGGACAATGACCCAATAGGTGTGGAAAGAGTGAAGATGTACATCTTCATCAAAGCATTTAATTTTACGGGACATCCAGATTCTCACATTTAGGACAGGATCTGTAGAGCATAAGAGACTTTTCCTGGCCTGGAGAAGGTGATCATCTGGTAAATCCTGTTTTCAAGGAGAAACACTGACTCAGTGAGGGGCAGAACTCAAAGTATAAACTCACTCTCTTTTTCCAGTTTCCAAGTATATGCCTGGTACTGCTACTAAGCTTTACTTTGCAGATTCCCATATAGTTTGTGAGGTTAAGTGGGGCTATAAAACAGCTGAGGCTATTTTATTTACTCCATGAGGAATAAACCTTCCAAGTGGTATCAGTGACAAATTCAGCCAATAGTGTTCAGTAGTGTTGGGGAAAGGCGTAAACCAAACCAGAGGTTTGGTTTTCAGACTTTATTTGCCTCCACCTCCTGGCTGTTTTTGGAGATTCTCTGGCTACCTCTTCATCATGGTGCTACTAGAGTCCTAGAGTTGGAGCTGCAGCATCTCTGAGATGGGGACAGTGTAGGGCAAGCACTGTCTTACCTTGTTACAGACCTGCCAAGTTCAAAAGACATTTTGGATTAGACATTTAAGTCAAGCTGCCCATACCAACCCACTTGCAAACAGCTGTTAGGGAGCAGCAGCTATCTTTATGGCCCAAGATCTGCACCACCTCCATGTGGGCTCTGGTTCGAGGCAGCCAAAGGCCCTTGAGATGTAGAGAAACATATTCAGAGTTCTCACAACTCTCATCACCACAGGAAGAATGAAGGAAGAATTATTTAAAATAACCTCTTGGCCAGTACCATTCCCTTTGCCTTCTTTTATGCTTTATTTAGGCAACCCTTTGTCATATTATACCCAGGCATTCAGTAACACTGTGTTTGTACTATCAACTGCTAATTTAGGTTTTACTCCATTAGATGTTTCTGTCCTTCTCATTAATGAATAGCCATGTGTCTTCTATATCCCATTAGTTAGTCTATTTGCTGTGTCATAGGAGTTCTTAAGCAAAAACAGATTGAAATATTAAGGATATTTACTCATCTCTAACACATCCTCAGCATGATTATGTATGTAGTTTGTACTGAAGCTGAGATGACACAAGGGACCAGTGTCCCTCTTGGGTATGTGTGTGGAAAATATAATTTCAGTTATGTTTATTTAAATTTCAGCAGAATTCGTCCCATAAGAAACATCTGTTTCTTATTTCAGATATGCATTTTTTTCCCAAATGTTGAAAAAGGGATTTCCAAAGCAAGACACTGAGCAGCCTAAAATCCTGTCCAAGTAGCACCCTCTAGTGTAAATATGCTATCCTTGCAGAAAGAATTTCATTATACTGTGTGGTTGTTTTTTTCTAAAGAACTGACATAGAAAGTGAAAAAAACTACTGTGAACTCATATAAAACCCATTTCATATCCTTATTCTATCCCTTCCCTATTTAGCAAAGCATAGAGACTACACTTAATTTGAAGCACCCATTTTGGTTTAAAAAACTTTCAGGTGATTTTGGGGGTAACATTCTTGGCCTTCCTTATTAAAAAAAAAAAAAAATATATATGTCCTGTAGTTTCATTTATTTATTTAAAATATGAGAATAAGATGGCAAGCGATCAGAAAATTATCACCTGTTAAGCTTACAGCCTACTGAGTCTTAAAAAAAACAAACTAGAGCTGACAGAATACATTTTATGTTACTGAAAATGGTTTCTCAACAAGAATGTCCTAATTTTTCCATTGTTCAAAAAATATTTCAAAAACATAAAATGTAATACAATTTAGCTGGTGAAATTGCTGATGTGATTATGTCATTACTCCATTTGCACTATGTTGCAGTTGCAAGCAAGTCTCAGGTATTGAGAGTAATATCCTGGTCTAAATTAACACAGCAGCACTTATGTACTCTCATGCCCTTTGCTTAATTTCAGAATTTTTATGTCAGCAAATTGTACATCTGTACCATATGGATAAAGAAAGAAAGGGGGTATTTTACCTTGAGACACAAAAGAAGGAAGTCTAATTCTCCTTCTCCTGTGTAAATCAGTTAGGAGACCTAAATGAACAGCCCTGAGAAACCTTCTGAGATATAGTGATACAAATGCAATATTATACTGACCAAAGACAATAAATCTTTTGAGGGTACATGAAACGCAAATATTTCTTAACTCCCACAGCCTTGTAGAAATGCAGAGGTCAACCACCCAGAGATCTTTTTCTGAAACTGAGCCCACTTGAAAACTGTCTTTTGTTGTTAATGAAATATGATTTTTGTCTCATTCTTTGTTTTACTACTTCTCTATTTTAATAGATCTTCTTTCTTTTTCCTCTGTTTCTTTGTTATCCTCCCTTGTTGTCTGCCATTATTCACTTGTCTTGTTTTAGTTCTTTCTCCCACAGAACCATTAAGGTTGGAAAAAGACACCTGAAGTCATCAAGTCCAGCCATTAACCTAAAAAGTTTTTGCTTTTCTCTCCAGCTTTGATTTCTGTGAGATTTTTTCCCTTCAGTTGCTTCTCATAAGAGAGCTTCTGTAATATTTTCCCCCAGCAAGCATCCCCTTTAAGGGTTTGTCCCCCAACTATGCTTGTCAAGGCAGAGTAATGAATGAATCCTTTTGGTAATAGAAAACAAAGTCCCAGGTAAAAGTTACACTGTAATGGCTATGGAGTCTTGCATTGTTTTAGTCCAGGTGAGCTGGTTATGAATGTCCTATTTGGACTGTTAGGAGAGAGACTTGTCCTCTGAGCATTGCTAATTTAAATCCGTGTCATACATTGGATTACTCACTCATGAAACCTGTCTTGTTCCTGCCATAAACATATTCCTTTACTGGATAATATCAGCCTAAATTGCCTCTGTGATTATCATAGGAGCTGACAAAAGCAGTATAATCACCTCTGGCTTGGCTTAGAGAACATACCCTAAATGCTGCCCATCAAAATGTTTTTTGATTATGTAACGTCTATAATAGAAAATACAGATTAATCCAAACTGCAGTATTTTGCCAGACTATGGATCTGCCCTTCTATTCACTGTTTGGAGGTGAAACTGCCTTCTCCTAGGCCAGCTCTTCGGCATTCTAGGATATTTAAGAGGATCTGAGGGCACAATTTGCTCTTCATTTCAGAATCACTGAAAGGATGGATATTATAGTCTTTCTGCTCTTGTGTAGTGCAGGATTCCCTTATTATAGGCGTCCTGCTGGGGGGCCTTTGCAGAGGGCAATTTCTTATAGCATGACTTCAACTTAGACATAGCCAAGGCACAGAGAGTCGGACCTGCACCATACATCCTCCAGGATCTAGCCGAGTGTCCTAGAGTGACTTTA
>WBMY01010608.1:5002-18241 GCA_013397315.1 Donacobius atricapilla | reverse complement strand
CATCTCTCCATCAATCATCAATATACCAAGACTACAAGAACTAGATAAAGGAGGCCCAAGAAGCGCTGAACTGTAACCAATCATATTTCCTGAAAGGTGCATGCTGAATGTGTGGACAAGATAGAAGCACCAATCAAGTAATGTGTGATCACGTGAACAGTAGTTTTAGAATGTGTAAAGGTGGCTTAATGTAAACAGTAAACAGCTTCTGCTCAGTTATATTGGTTGGTAGTCCAGAGGTCCTGAACTCCTGCAGTTTTGGAGAACATCACCATCACTGTGTCAACATCTAGGGACAACTCAAAAATCAGTGAAGCTGTTCCAGTACCAGATCATGCCATTAAGTAATTAAGTAGCTACATTACCTATTGCACTAACCACAGCTTAAGCAACCTTTAAAAAGACATTTTACGAAGTACACTGCCTAAGTTAAGTGTAGAGGTCAACAGAGAAGCGCAATTGTACATGGGAACTGTGTGATTTTCAGTCACCTAGCCACTCACAAGATATCCTGGAAATTATAGATGAGTCACTTATAACATCATTTAGATACAAAAACAAAATGCAAAACAACAATCTCCACATAGGTAAACTAGTCAGTACCATACTGACGAGAAAACAAGATCATTTGCTTCTTACAGCCAGCACCACAGTAGACCCAGTAAACCTGTCTAGCAGTAACAGGCAACTGTTAAAAGTGGAATGATAGAACTTTTACAGCAGAAAAGTAGCTGCTCGAAGTAAATTATTAGCATCCTTCCAAAGTCCCCAGTCAACCTATAAAATGTTACTTACCTCCCTTTTGTTCTTCCAATATTGTTTCTGTTGTAGTCAAAAGTAGTAATATAACTGAAATTCTTTTGGTATCAGAGATATTACTCCATCAAGATATTTTAAGGACTTTAGAATTTGTTCCTTCCTCTGTCTAATGCAGGAAGTCTGTAATACTTCAAGAGCAATTTTCTCTTGTTAGCTTACTAAGAACAAAGGGGTATTTGATAAGGCCAAGTCAGAGACTACAGCAGCTGCATTAAAATTCATTCATTTCTGTCCTTTAAGAAGCAGTATCCATGAATTATTCTTGAGGATGGATCTTCACAGTGTATTTTAAAACTATCCAGCACACAGACAACTAGACAAATACTCTTCACTATACTCCATAAATGCAATAAAACAAAACTGCTGACCTGAAAACAAAACTGAATTTAGTATAGTGTCAATAAGCCTTCACTGATCTAAGATTTTACTGGCAATAGATATCTGTATTATAATACCTAATAGCAGAATCAAAAACATCAGAAATTGTGCTCATTTAGAATATCAAGTGTAAACACTAAGTTATCAACAAGGGACTTACCACACCAAATGTTCTCTGATCCAGTTCTTCAGATTCTTCTGATATTGGAACTGTTTCACTAGTTGCAGTAATATGAACTGGAATATCCAACAATGAAACTTTTTTATTTTTTTCTTTATTTTCATATTTGAGTTCGTTTGCCTAAGAACAAAACATGAAAATTTATCTGATTAGCAAACCTTATTTTTGGGCTGAAATGACGCTGTAATTAGGCAATCACTGCATTCTCTTCAATAATAACAAAAAGAAAAAAAATATCTGTCATGCAGTGATAGTACCTTTTATTTTCTCTCTCTGAGGGATGGACAAGGAGAATGGACAAGTTTCTTGCACCACTTGCACTCTCAGTCCCACTAAGCTATAGATCTTTAAAAAGGTAATTTCCCATTTCATTTACCTGTCCTTGTACTTACAAGTGGCAAAAATAAAACTTCACATGATGCAAAAGATTTCAATGAAATGACAATGATCCAAAATATCTTTTCAACTCAAAATCATCCACAAAAACCTGGTGGCCTTTTCTAGTGCTATATAAGAAAAGATAAACCTAGTTACCTTTTCTTCCTTTACTTCTTTTTCTTTCTGTGTGAATTCTTTTAGTTTGTTTTCTCTCTTTTCTTTAATATTTTTTAATTCTTTGTTATCTTCTTTTTCTTTTTTCTCTCTTTTTAAATGCCTCTTATTTTCTTTTTCTCTTGTCTCTCTTTTTTCTAGAGCTTCCATCTTTATACCAATATCTGGCTCAGGCTTTTCTTCATTTCCTTCTGCTTTAATTTTTTTATGTGGACATTTCACTGAAACAATCTCATCCTGAAATACACAAGCATATATGTCATATCAAATGGAGTTTCTAACTATACAAGTTTTGCAGCCATCAGATTAAAATGTACTTTTTTTGTGCATGTGATTTCTTTACTTAGGTTTAACACCTATCAAATGGAGTTGGATGCAGTTGCAAAACAAGATGAGGACTACTTACTCATTTCCTTGATGCGACACAAAACAGGTATTGATTGGGCAGGGGAAATGGGCATGTGTGAGATTAAATCCATTTAACTTTTGTATTACCAAAGAAATCTGCCCCTGTAAAAAGTAGTTAAGCTGCAAAGAGCTAAAAGCAATAAGGAACTAGACATCACAAGACTGAGCTGATTTTTTTGGGGTATGGTGATGATAAAAGAATTATGTTCTGGTTAATTTTGTTCCAGGAACTTTTGTGTGACCCCAAATTAAACAGTCACAGGAGAAGGGAACAGAGTTCCAACTTTTGCTTTTTCAGAGATGTTCTGAAGAATCTAGTGTTTTTTCAGCTACCTTCGAAGTCACAAAATTAGGTGCAACATGGCTCCTAAACTTAATCTCTTGGGTTTTTTTTCTTCTCTCTAGTGATTTCTGTTGTGTGATAAATTTAAATAAATGAACCAACAAAAACAGAGTCCTAAAGGAACACATCAGAAGTAATAAAAATATAACAAAGTTGAGTAGCCTATTAGAACAATTTTTATTGAATAACAGTCAACATCGACAAGTCCATGGGCCCTGATGGGATGCACCCACGTGTGCTGAAGGAACTGGCAAACATCACTGCTAGGCCACTTGCAATCATCTTTGAAGGCGGACCCAGAGAACTACAGGCCACTCAGTTTCACCTCAATCCCTGGAAAGGTGATGGAGCACCTCACTCTGGAGGCCATGTCTATCCCCATGGATGACAAGAAGGTGAACTGGAGTAGTCAGCATGGATTCACCAAAGGGAAATCATGCTTGCCCAACCTGATTGCCTTCTACAATGGAACAACTGGCTGGATAGATGATAGGAGTGGATATTGCCCACCTGGACTTCAGCAAGGCTTTCAACAGTCTCCTGTGACATCCTCATATCATAGTGGATAGTGAGGCGGATTGAGAACTGGCTGAAAGGCAGGTCTCAGAGTGTTGTGATCAGTTGCAGTCTAGTTGGAGGTCTGTCACTAGTGGTGTCCCCCAAGATTCAGTGCTGGGCTCAGTATTGTTTAACTTGTTCATCAATGACAGATGAAGGGGTAGATGCCTTCTCAGCAAGTTCACTGATGATACAAAGCTGGGAGGAGTGGCTGATACCTCAGAGGGCTGTGCAGCCCTTCAGAAGGACCTCGACAGGATGGAGAGATGGGCAGGGAGGAACCTTCTGAAATTCAACAAGGGCAAATGCAAGGTCCTGTACCTGGGTAAGAATAACCCCAGGCACCAGTACAAGCTGGGGGTGATCTGCTGGAAAGCAGCTCTGCAGTAAAGGACCTGGGGGACAACAAGCTGTCCGTGAGCCAGCAGTGCCCTTGTGGCAAAGAAGGCCAACGGTATCCTGGGATGCATTAGGAAGAACATTGCCAGCAGGTCAAGGGAGGTGATCCTGCCCCTCTATTCAGCCCTAGTGAGGCACACCTCGAGTGCTGTGTCCAGTTTTGGGCTCCTCAGTATGAGAGAAACATGGAACTCCTGAAGCGAATCCAGCAGAAGGCTACAAAGATTATTAGGGGACTGGAACATCTCACTTAGGAAAAACAGTTGAGGGGGCTGGGTCTCTTCAGCCTGGAGGGGAGAGATCTGAGGGGACCATATCAGTATCCCCTTATCTGAAGGGAGGGTGTCAGAAGATGGAGCCAGGCTCTTCTCGGTGGTGCCAAGCAATAGGACAAGAGGCAATGGGCAGAAACTGGAACACAGGAAGTTCCACATGAACATGAGGAAGAACTTTACTATGAGGGTGACAGAGCAGTGGAACAGATTATCCAGAGAGGGTATGGAGTCTCCTTCTCTGGAGATATTCAAGAACTATCTGGACACAATCCTGAGTAACATACTCTAGGGGACCTGGCTTGAGCAGGGAGGTTGGACTGGATGACCTCCAGTGGTCCCTTCCAACCCAACCCAACCCATTCTGTGATAATGAAAGCCCTGACATGCACAGAAGCATTCACTTGCATGTATCAAAACACTGTTTATTTATGCTGTACTTTCTAAACAATCTTGGATCTTTTTTCCTGAGCCTGAACAAAAGTTGCTACCTGAAGAATCATAATCAGTACTAAAAATGGATTAGTCAGAAACATTAGTTTTATATTTAGATTTTATAATTGCATTTTGAGAAGATAAAATACTCAAGTCTTTATATGAATGATGTTTACCTCATTATACTCATCATCATGAGATTTTTCTGAGGGTGGTGATGAGTCACTTTTTATTTCTTCTTTAATTTTTGCAGCCTTTGTTGCTCTATTCTTCTTACTTCTTGCTTTCTTCCTCTTTGAATTGCCCTGAATGCAAATAAGCACCTTTATTATGTCAACTGACAAGTGTCTGCATCATAGATGCAGAAAAAGATTTTGGTTTTTATGTTAAAGAAAGCATTCAATTTATTCATTGCCACTAATGACCACCACTTTTCTCAGGATTGGAGACAGAGCCTAATGCAACAGTAGAGAATATTTACAAATAAGGGAGAAAAAAACCAATATTAAACTTGCAATACATTCCTTGAGTTAGTGTCATGATACAATTACCAATACAGAGAAAAATGACACAGAAAAGAGTGGAACGAAGAATAAAACAAGTATCTGCTGACATTCCCATAGGTATATTATCTCGCTACTGAATATTAAGCTTAACTTACTGCACCAGTAAGTCTTTGCACTTCTTTTCTTGCAAGGTCTTTATTCAGTAACTTAATGAGGTAATCTGCACGGGTCTGCAACTGCTTTGCCTGCGGTTTCTTATCTGGGTCATCAGGTAAAATCTGAGGAGAGCAATGGTAGCATCAACTACAAGTGCATATTATCAAATTAGGAAGCTGCTAGTGCGGAGCACTGGGAACAGAAAAAGCTGAATTAAAAAAATAGGTAAAAAAACAATCCACTCCAACTATACCTGATCAATATGCAGCTTCAAGGAATGGACAACTTAAACATTTTATTTTTCCTCAAACACACAACTAATGTAGTCTTGAAAATATTCACATAAAATTTACAGTCAACTCAAGAAACTAGCCTCAGATTTCTGTTTCCACTCTCATAGTTTATCTAAAAAATTCAGAGCTCCTGTACCACTGTCATCCACAGATCTCCTAGTTCTGCTGTGTGCTTCAAAATGCATTAACTCATTACCACAGGATATGCAGAAGCCAAAAAAAAAAAGTTTCATAAAACAAGCAATTAATGGAAGGCAGGGGCAGGATATCATTAAACAGATTTATATACAACTCTGGCTTCTCAAATCCCAAAGCTACAGGTTGGCAGTACCATTGTTTGCTTCTCTCTCGTATTTCCCTAAACGTTTCTTACTACTTCTAAGCAGCCATTGCACTAATAATCTGACAAATATAGCAATTCTCATGTTGCAAATGAAAATCAGTTTCAAGCAAACAGTGATGGGGAAACCAAACCGAAATCCCCAAACGAACTTCCCTCCAAAAGATCAAGAATAAAATTACAGAATTCATAGAATTATTTAGGTTGGAAAAGACCCCTGAGATCATAGAGTCCAACCTTTGACGAATCATCACCTTGTCAACTAGACCATGGCACTAAGTGCCACATCCAGTTGTTTCTTGCACACCTCCAGGGACGGTGAGTCCAACACCTCCCTGGGCAGTCCATTCCAATGTTTAACAACCATCCCTTTCCATGAAGAAATTTGTCCTGATGTCCATCTATAATTTCCCCTAGCACAGCTTGAGGACATGTCCTCTTGTCCTGTCACGAGTCGCCTGGGAAAAGAGGCTGACCCTCACCGTGCTACAACCTCCTTTCAGATAGTTGTAGAGAATGATAAGGTCTACCCTGAGCCTCTTTTTCTCCAGGTTAAACAATCCCAGTACCCTCAGCCACCCCTCATATGACTTACTCTCTAGACCCTTCAGCAGCCCCATTGCCCTTCTCTGGTCTCGCTCCAGCACTTCAATGTCTGTCTTGAAGTGAAGGCCCCAAAACTGAACACAGGATTTGAGGTGTGGCCTTACCAGTGCCAAGTACAGGGGTACAATCACTGCCCTGGTTCTGCTTCCTATACTATTTCTGACACAAGCCAGGATGCCATTGGCCTTCTTGGCCACATGGGCATATGCTGGCTGAAGTTCAGCCAGCTGTCAACCAACAGCCCCAGGTCCTTTTCTGCTGGTCAGCTTTCCAGCCATTCTTCCCCAAGTCTGTAGCACTGCAGGGGGTTGTTGGGATCAAAATGCAGGACTCCGCACTTGGCCTTGTTGAACTGAATACCATTGGTCTTGGCCCATCAATCCAGCCTGTTCAAATCCCCCTGCAGAGCCTTCCTACCCTCCAGCAGATCAACATTTCTACCCAACTTAGTGTCATCTGCAAACTTACTGAGGGTGCCCTCAATCCCCTCAGTCAGATCATCAATAAAGATATTAAACAGAACTGGGCCCAATTCTGTTCCCTGGGCATGGCCATCCAGCCAGTTCTTAACCCATCAAGGAGTGCACCGGTCGAAGCTGTGGGCTGACAGTTTTTCGAGGAGAATGCTGTGGGAGACAGTATCAAAGGCTTTGTTGAAGTCCAAGCAGAAACATCCACAGCCTTTTCCTCACCTGCTAGGTGGGTCGCCTTGTCATAAAAGGAGATCAGGCAGGTTAGGCAAGACCTATATTTCCTAAACCCATGGTGGCTAGGCCTGATTCCTTGGTTGTCCAGTATGTGCCATGTGATCACATTCAAGATGATCTGCTCCATAAGCTTGCTGGATACCGAGGTCAGGCTGACAGGCCTGTACTTTCCCGGATGCTCCTTCCAGCCTTTCTTGTAGATGGGTATCACATTGGTCAACCTCCAGTCATCTGGGACCTCCCCAGTAAGCCAGAACTGATGACAAATGATGAAGAGCATCTTAGTGAGCTCTTCCGCCAGCTCCCTCAGTATCCTTGGATGAATCTTATCTGGCCCCATAGACTTGTGAGTGTCTAAGTGGCTCAGCAGCTCACTACCTACCCCCTCCTGGATTACAGGGGCGCTATTCTGCTCCTCATCCTTGTCTATCAGCTCAGGGAGTCAGCTGTTCTGAGGATAACTGATCTTACTGTAAGACTGAGGCAAAGAAGGCATTAACTACCTCTGCCTTATCCTTGGTGACAATGTTCCCCCTTCAATCCAATAATAAATGAAGATTCTCCCTGGCCCTCCTTTTGTTGTTAACGTATTTGTAAAAACATTTTTTATTATCTTTAACAGGTTGAATTCTAGCTGAGCTTTTGCCTTTCTAATTTTCTTTCTACATGACCTAACAACATCCTTGTACTCTTCCTGATTTGCCTGCCCCTTCTTCCAAAAGTCCAGAATTAATTCAAATTAACACAGCTAGAGCATTTAAACTAGGGAAGCAAAAGATGGAAGAGAGAATTCAAGTGACACAAATACATAGAAATACAGAAACATAGCAGACTCTAAGAAGGTATACTTCAACTGAATATACAAAAATCTTAAAATCTAATAATTTACCAAAAGGATACAAAGGAGTACAACTGACCTAACTTCTGGGCAATTTCAGTTATCATAAAATAAACTCTTTCAGTAACTGTTCTTATTAACATTATTACCTAAACAACAAAAAAAACTTCTTGATGACATTTTGCAGATGACATACCTTCTGTGTCAAACTGAGATCAGGATCCATTTTTATCATTTCCCAGCTGCCATAGCCATATTCGTAGATACCTATTAACAGATTGGAATCATCTTCCTTATCCCAATCTATATCAAAATGAGCTGCCTTGGTGTGGCATGGGATGACATATCTAGTAGAAATAAATTAGAAATATAAACAAGCAAACTTCTCAAAATTAGTAAGGGATAGAAGAACACACCACATATCACGGAGATCCTGGTGTATTTAGTAAGTAATCCACATAACTATCAGGCTTTCTTACAATTTCTATAAAATATTTATTCAATTCAGTACCAAAACATGTTTTAAAGGAGATCAAGATTAGGATATAAAAAACTAGCCATTTATCTGTGGCCATGGACTGAGTCAGAACTGGCTAACCATGAAGATAAGCTTAAAATATTACTCAAGTGTAACTGCTAACTGAATAAGCAGATAGTCTAGGGACTGTGATACACAAGGTAGTAAGCTAAAAAGTTCATAGGTCTAAACAACTACCAAGTTACCATCTGCTCCATTTTGACAAATATTGCCTTCTTTTAGGCAGAGGTGACACAAAGCAGTTCCTCAACAGGTCTAATTTCTAGCATGGAATAATTAAGAGTAACTGAACCCAGTCCCCAATAAATATAGTTCAGAAGCCAAAGCAAATACTGGCTTCTAAGGAGAGGGAAGAAAGAATAAAGAAAGGATGTGGAGCAGATTTCTGCTGCCAGTTATTAGAGGTAATGGAATGGCATGGGTGTCCCAGTGTACTCAGTCTGGATTGCTTAAATATATTCATAAGAGCCTTGAATAACTTTCTACATTATGGGTTCCTTCAGGAAGAAAAAAAATACCTTTTCCTTTCTTCTGGATCTGCAGGAATGGATTTGTGCAATGGTGCCAACTCTTCTTCATGAGAAATAACTAGCTTTGCATTCACCTGCACTCCAGATATTCGGAATGTTGGGCCTTTAACTTTCCCAAATCTACCTCCTTAAAATAAAGGAACAAATTATTAAAATATTTAGCTTTTATGTGTATCTTGTAGACAAACATAGAGAAAAAAGAAAGTTGGATGCTATAGCAGCAGACATTCAATTATAGGAAATTATTTTTTCTTAACCAAATGCTTTAATTAAACTCCAGAACCTGAAGGTCTTCCAGTTAATAGTAGCAGATTAATTTTAGATTTCATGGTAAAGCAAAAACAGATTGCATTCTACTATGACAACTCACTCAGGGAAAGGGGGAAGAAAACCAAAACCGAGTAGTCTTCTTACTAAAATCCTTTTTTCTAAATCACCTAGCATGCTAACATTTTGTTAATGCTTTCCCCTAACACAATTGTTTTGTTGTAATCAGAGTGCAAGAATCATTCATATCTCTTTGACACTTTTTATTCCTCTCCCCCACCCCCAAACACACTTTACCTGCTCTTTCTTGGCCAAAGGAATTGTCCTTTAAAGCCTTAATGCATCCATTATGTACAAGTTCTCCCAGACGTCTAAGGTCTATCTCAGATTTATCAACTAGCTCAGCATCTCTAGCTATAGCATCTAACCTGGAAGAAAACAAATATGTTTTTAAAGCTCTAAAACTTTAGTATTATAAATGACCCCTTCAGAGTTTGAAACTAGATATGTGATTCTGTAAGTTATCATTCATCCACACTTGCTATACTGCATAAAAATTTAATCCATGCAGTTAAAAGCCGCTAAAGAAAAGAATACAGAAACTATAAAAAAGGGTGTTTCACATAAAGGACTATACTACAGGAAATATAAAGGATCCTATCTATGCAGTTTTGAGTTACATTTCAACACATTCTTTTAAATAGAAAAGGAACTATTATTAAGCGTTTGGTTTTATTCACTTATCAAACAAAAAGCCTGAATGACTGTCACTAATGCAGAATTAACAAAATAGTAGGTTAAGGATAAAGAAAAAGCAAGCAGACTTGCAAAATGCAAAGATCTGTCAAACTGGCTGTCTACATACATACCATAAATGGTGAAAGGAAAAACATAAATTCATGTCATAGTACAGGCAAAAGATTAGGCACACTATTTCCTCTTCAACCTAAGGTTTCTTGGTGTACTGTTTAATTTTAATGGAAAGAAGGTACCAAAATGCTATACAAATATAAGCAAATTAGTTTACCTTTCAAGTGGGCCACCAAATTTCTTGTAACTCTTTATAAACCTAATAACAGAAAATAATTTTGCAGTTCAAAAAAGTATGCTTAACTACATTGGTTTTAAACATGTATGTGTAAAGTCTTAGTACAAGGCTATGTGGACAATGCAAAGAAAATAAGAACTAGAGAGACTAGGACGGTTAACTATATGAAGACCACCCACATTTAAAACCATAGTTCTATTCGTTTTAATGATATAAATAAAACAACAGAAAATACAATTTATTTAAAAAGTAACTTTACTAATTAGTTTCACAAGACAAAGAATTCAGCAATGTGATGTCTCTAATCATAAAAATCAAATGTGGATTTATAGTAAATTGAGAATTCAGATATTATGTTAGGTGTCTCATAATAAAGAGAAGCTAGCTGCAATTTTAAGGTGATTTTAAGACTTCGAAAAACATAACATGAAAGATAAAGGAATGCAAGCACAAGAACACCCCTGACAAAAGCAGCAAACTATTATATATTAGATAAAATGAAAAGGAAACAAGGCTCTTATAGGTTATTTATATAATCAAAATATTTTATAAGCTGCACAGCATTTTAGAGAAAAATGAATGCTTAAATTACAAAAGCAAAGTAGCATTTCACAAACCAAAGTAAAGCAAAACAATTTTGACTCCTTCTCGCAAAGAAGTATTTTTAGCATCAAATATTGTGGGACCAGCTGTATGGATTCACTTATGTACTGGGTTTTGCTGAGATAAAGTTGATTTTCTTCAGAGCACCATATCTGCTAGTATGCTTTGGATTTGTGACCAAAGCAGTGTTGATAACATGCTAATGTTTCAGCTCTTGCTTAACAGTGTTTTCACAGCATCAAGGCCTTTGCTGCTTCTCACATCACCCCACCAGTGGGTAGGCTGGGGGTGCACAAGAAGTTGAGAGGGGACATAGCTGGGACAGCTGACCCCAACTGAGCAGAGGGTTATTCCCGACCATATGATGTCATGCTCGGCAATAAAAACTGTGTAGAAGGAGGGAGAGGGGATGTTTGGTGTTATGGTATCAGTCTTCCCAAGTAACTGTTACACATAGTGAAGCCCTGCTTTCCAGGAAATGGGTAAATGCTTGCTAGTGGTGAATGAATTCTTTGTTTTGCTTTTCTTGTGCATGTGGCTTTTGTTTTCCCCATTAAACTGTCTTTATCTCAACCTACAAGTTTTCTCATTTTTACCCTTCTGATTCGCTCCCCAGTCCCTCTGGATGAGACTGAGCAAGCAGCTGTGTGGTGCTTGGCTGCCTACTGAGGTTAAACCACAACAACTTACCAAAATTTTTTTTTTTCAGTTTTAAAATGCATCATGTAACATTAACACAATTACAATGGCAAGAAATTTAAAAAAACAAAACTCACTGAACCTTTTTGTAGAACATTTTTTGAACTCAAGTTATTCCTCACCAAAATAGGTTCAAATTCTGCACATAACAGTTCCTTATGTTAGCACCCCAAACTACTCAAGAGTAAAGCCTTAAATGCCTAGAATAAAACATTTTAACTAAATAAATGCAAAATAGACTAGTTTCCATATTTTCAAACTCCAAAATAACAAAAAAAAAAGTTTTGTCCCTTTAAACATGTATGTCCCCCCACATCTTACCGCCTAATCTCTGCATCACTAAATCCTTTAATATTTTCTCGAGGAATAGTTCGCGGTCTTCCACGTTTTTTTGGTCGTTTTCTTTCTGAGATTGAGTCACTATCAGATCCAGAATATCTTCTCCTCCTACTGCGTTTCCCTTCACTTCCATTAAAGCTGATCTGGAATTTCAGATTAAGTAGTTCAAAGCTACATGACTAAACATTTTATTAATATGTTATCTAGCCTGTCAAAAATTAAGGAAGGGGGTGTGTGTGTGTGTGTGTATGCCACACATGAAAACCACCCAACCCAAAAGTACAAGCCAAAACAACTGTAATAAAAACCTAAATAATAACAACAACAAAATCAGTTAGTCAGTCAAACCCCAAAGATACCTGTTTTGCACAGTTTCTCATCCTTGGCAGCATATATATTTCTTCAAGCTCTTTTTGTCTTTCTTCCTCTTCTATTCGTCGCCGATGGACTTCTGGAATGATTTCTTCCCAGTTTCTTAAATGTTCTTCTGGTTCCAACTCAATGTCATCTTCATCCATATTTGAAAAGTTAGCCACCTTAGATATTGGAAGATAAGTATTTTCACCAAATCAATACATGCTTTTACTTATTCAAAGAGCCAGTAATTAATATATTAGGAAAACTTAGTTCAGAATGACACATTTTATTTATTTGTATATACACAAAATGTACACATATAAAATGCTTCATGAAGGACTGTATAATGAAAATATTTTCAAAAATGAAACACACCCACTGCATACATGGCTGAATATTTTTCTTCTTTTACAAGTTGAGTACTATAAAAACACAATGAAATGCATACCTGATAGCTGTGATTATTGTTTAAATTCCTTCAAAACAGAGAGCAAGTCTAACCGTATGTCAGAGTTAATATGAAAGTATAATAATATAGAACTAAACATTAATAAACTATAGAAATCACAGTATATTGCAAACGAATGATTAGCATAAAAATTATTTACTACTCTACTGATCTAAACAAGTCCTGCCCTGAGTTAAACAAAACCAAACAAAACCACACCAAATTTAAACAACAAAAAGATCCACAAAAACAAAGAAAAAATGCCTCAACCAAGAAAAATACCTCACCATCCACAATTGGACTCACTCAATATTTTAAGCATTATCCAGTTAAGCATATCTGGCATCCATGTTTACATGGGGACTGAAGAAAGTTTCTACAAGTCATCAACTAAGAAATCCAAATTTCATTCTTTGTTTTAAGAAGTACTACAGGTGCTTAACAGCATAAAGCATTAAATTAAGAACAGCTCTCCCCAGTATGCTAACAACTAAATCAAGGACTAATGTATTTGTAAATATCTTTCTTATTTTGTTAGCAAAATATATTATGTATTTTACATGCTTGCACTGGCAGTAATTACCCTGTTGTATTGGTTTTGCATGGTCTGTTTTTTTTT
>WBMY01010607.1:250449-315063 GCA_013397315.1 Donacobius atricapilla | reverse complement strand
CGCGGCCGGTTCCCGGGCAGGCGCCGCGGGAGCGCCCGGAGGCCGCGTTGGAGCCGGCTTGCCATGGGGAGCGGTCCGGGCCGCGGCACGGGGTTGTGTTCGTCACCTCCGCAGGCGTCTGTACTCCCGACATCTGGCAGACTTAAACTCTGAATCGAGTCTGCGATGGGCTGCTAATAAGGATTGGAGGGCTTGCAGACTAGTGCATGAAGTAGTGGGAATGTTAAAGAGAGGCCCTGAATCTGAGGGTTGAGTGATTGAGGTGAACCTGTGCTATTGCAGATGGTATTCGAGCAGTGTTTTATTGTGGGAAAAGCATACACAATAGCATATGTAAAGAGGGAGTGAGAGGTGGCTGGCGGCAAGCAAAGTTACTGACTGAAAGAATTTTCAAATCTTAGTCCTCCATGCAACCAGTGGTAACCTTCTATTTGTGATGTTTCTATTGCAGTATCTTTTTCCAGCTGATTTCTCTTAAGGTTATTTGCCTGTCTGCCAGTAAGAGGTGCCATGAGCAGCCCTATACAGACTGGCAACTGTTGGTCCTGTATACCTTCTTGTTTCCCATGTCTGTAGCATGTCTGGCTTCTGTGGTGGGATGGGCTTAGATGAAATGACGCAACCTGTTATCAGTCTGAGTTGCTTCTGAGCTGCAAGCTTGTTGCTCCCTCCTTTCCCTGGAAAGGGAGATGCCTAGACAGGCAAACATAGGATTTAATTTTTATCAAAACATCTTTCAGTAAGATTTTGGTTGCAAATCTTCTTTGTCTGTGATATATGTATCAGTGTTGTCAGTGATTCTGGCTTGTTGGATGTTTCATTACCTTTTGCAGGCTTTAAGTGTATTTACAAAGTTATGATTTAACATCAGATATGTTCATTATAAAAATTTTTGGTAAAATGTAATTGTTACTGGCTTAGAAAATTAGTATTCTTTCTATGATTACAAATCTAGTAGGGATAAATCAGATATTAGCTGGGCCACAAGTACTCTCGCATGCATTTCGAGAATGAATGAGATGCTGGGGCAACCAGTTTTGAAAAAAAGAATGAGGAGATTAACAATCAGCTCCTAGACTTCTCTGTAGCATTAATATACTTGATTTGGTGCAGCTTTGCTGATTGTAATGAACCAATTTAACATGTAGCTACTGATTTATACATAATTTTAAGAAAAAAATAAGTGAGTGGTCCTGTGAAAGACCATAAACATCTTCTAAGGCTGAATTCTTTCAGGCTTCTTTTGGTCCGTGTATAATCTCTGGCACTGAAAAGGTAGAGTCTGATACCAGCCAAAAAAAAGACGACTCAGATTTTGGCAAATGAGAGAAAAGGAAATAAAATTGTAACCGCAGTGAGAAAGCTTGATGCTGCTGCAATGTGATTTGCTGGAGTGAGCTACCATAAAATCAAAAAAAGGGCAACATAAACCAGGAGAACATAATGTTGTTGAGCACACAGCCATCTGGGCAGCAACCTGCACTTGTCTTTTTTCACTGGAGAAAAGAAACGTCTTGTAGGCCAGTAAGAAATGAGGTCAGTCTGTCTGCCTCTTGTCTACCTCTCCTCCGCAGAGCTGGCTGACATTGAAATGTCTTTCTCTTCTGGTGTTTGTAGGGGGCTTTTTCTCCACCATCTTTTCCAGTTTGTTTGGGACTCGAGAGATGAGGATTCTCATCCTGGGGCTGGATGGAGCAGGAAAAACAACCATTCTCTACAGGTTACAAGTTGGAGAAGTTGTTACCACCATTCCAAGTAAGTGATCTGCCCATAGGGAGAATATTTGCCTGTAGCTCTGACACATTAACATTGCCAGCTGAACTTACTGCTTGCTTCCTTCATAAACAAAAGAACCTTATGTTGTGGGAGCCTTGCACTGCTGGATCTAAGAACTTGGATAAATGTATTACAAAAGAGTATTTTATGCTGCCCTTCAAAATGCAAAGAGCTTTTGACCTCCAGATTGTTAGCATGATTTCACAGGCTATTCGTGATAGCTCAGCATTCAATAGATGGTAACTGTGGACCGTATAATTCTTTTGTTTCCAAAGAAACAAAACTATTATGTGAATTTTAGAGGTCACTGTTGCTGTACATAGGATGGTGTACCTTTTTTTTTTGATAAGGGTTATATAAATACTTTTGCTTAAAATGGAGAAGAAGAAATCAGGTGATTTAACTTTACATTCTGTAGAAAATGTGACAAAACTCAGTGTGAGGTTTCAAGGGAGAAGATGATGCTTATGTAAAAAAATGCAGCTGATTTTACCATTTGTCATGGCATTCATGCAGCCACACCCACCCAGTGTGTGTGCCCAAGTGTTCTGGCCATGATTGCTCTGTGTAACATGAAGGACAAGGGATGCTTGACTTTTTTTATGTCCTTGTCATGTCTGTTGTGTTCCTCCTGAATCTGACTTTGGTCAGGCCACTAGTACCTGTTAGAAGGCAAGTTTGCTGGGCCATAATCTTTTTGCCTGAGGGTTTTGCTTATTTAAGCCTCCATAAATTTTAAGCAGCCTTTACCCACTGTTCAATTCCCTGTACTGTGTTTCTCTGGGCCAGCAGGAAAAGGAATGACATATGTGATACTGCAGCCTTGTTGCCATCTTCCAGACATCGGTATTGAGTCCTCTTCTCAGAAGCTGGTTCTGCTGTGGTTCTGCTCTGGCTCTTTTAAGAGTTCAGACCTTGTGTGGACAGAAGGACACATTCCTTAGTGCTCTTGCTCTCAGTTGTGTACTTGGTTATCACAGCAGGCCAGTTCTTAACCCTTGCTCTGTTTCCTTTGGTGATTCCAGACACACTACTATTCATTTTTAGCAAACTTAGCATTTGTTACCAATCTCTACAATGCGGTTTTATTAGTTCAAAAGAAATATTTCTGCATTATTTTGTGTCGTGTTTGTTGGGGTAGTTTTTCAAACTTCATTATGCAGCTACTGAGAATTTTCAGGTCTGAAAATCTTAAACTGAGTGCTGTGATATTCTTCAGAAAAACACCAACAGTGAAATAGTTTTAACATTATTTCAGCCATTGGCTTCAATGTTGAGACGGTGACCTACAAGAATCTGAAATTTCAAGTCTGGGACTTAGGAGGACAGACAAGCATAAGGTAATAGATTTCTTAGTTAATTTACTTTCTCTAAAATGTGCTAAGTTCTTGGAATTCTCATAGCATGCACTAATGAAAATTAGTTAAGTTTTAAAAAGAGCCCATTCTCAGGAGAGCGTTTTCATCTGATGGAATTCAGTTTGTAAAATCTGAGATGCACTACAGATTGGAAAAAAAACAAGCCACCATTTTCATTTGTTTCCGGTTTCACTTTGAAAAACAAATTTATTAGCGTAGTAGGCAATTGAGTAGCATTCTGAGAAAGAGTGGTGGGGGTGATAAAACCCAAAAAGATACTTCCTAGCTTTGCATTCTTAAGAATAATGAAGTTGGATTTAGGTACAGATGGTAATTTTTTAGCAAGCTTCACAAGTTTCGTAATGAGTCATTAACAGTACCCCTGTATGATCCTCTTGTGATTCCCTTTTCAGTACTCAGTAGCAAGGTGCAGCTAGTAAGGGAGGTGCAGTTAGTGAGATAAAGGTTCCTTCCCTTTTAGTTTCAGTACATTAATTCTGAAAAGGTGGTTTGTTTTGATCCTTGTTAATTACTTGCCTGTATCCGTCCGTCATTTAAGATTTCTCTGGTGATCCTTCTTTGGTGACTGTAATGAAGATGCATATGTCTTAAAACTTTGCTTTCCTGTCCCTCAGTTATGGACCTGCTGTCCTGCAGTCTGATTCCCAAATAAATCTGTCCCCAGCATTTCTGTTCTTTTCCTGGTTTCAAGTTGCTTCTTTATTTGCTTTATGTTGGGTTGGGGGTTTTTGTTGTTTGTTTGTTTCTTTTTGGGGGGGGGTGGTTGGGTTTGTTTTTTTGTTGTTGCTTGTTTTTTGTTGTTGTTCTGCCTTGGAGAGTATTTGTACTGTCTGTTCATTTCTGTAGCCTGTTGAAGGAACCTTCTACTTGCCTCCTGGGGCCTTTCACCCCAGAGACAGTTTTTACTTCCTCTGGGTGATCTGTTTTTAATTATCTAGCCAAAAAGAACTGCTGAGATGCAAATGGCATGACTGGAACTTCTCTCTCCTCTGCAGGCCCTACTGGCGGTGTTACTATTCAAACACAGATGCTGTCATTTATGTAGTGGACAGCTGTGATCGAGACAGAATTGGCACTTCAAAATCAGAGCTTGTTGCTATGTTAGAGGTAAGAAAACAAGGATCACAGTTGTTACCAGTAAAACAAATTGAGAAATTGAAACTTTTTTTGCGGGAGTAAATATGAAATTTGATTCAGTGAACCAAATGAAGCTCAACTTCACTTAGGAAACTTCAGCCCTCAGCCTAGCCCGTGCAGCACTTTTGGCTGAAAAAGCACTGAATACTCTGCAGGTATTTCATGGGTTTGTGCACCATTATCTGGACAGTTAATTTCACGTAGCCTTGAGGTCACATGAAAATTTACCTGCCTGCCAGAACAGCTGCTCAGTACTGCAGTGTGGCAAGATCAAGCCCTGAAGGATTGACAGTAATTTGTATCCTACTATGTTCTGAAGCTGAAGAACAAACGGCTAACAAGGTAATTCATATAAGTAAGATGAGTTGAGCAACACTTCCTTTCTCTCTCTTGCCTTACCCTCCAAAATACCTGCAAGCTCATTTAATGTGCCTTATTAAATCCAAGTACCGCCATATTTCCTAACTTGGAGTGGCCATGTTTTGAAACTGCTCCTATAGGGTATCATACTGGAATTGAAAATAAGCACCATTTTTTCACTGAAGAATTTTTTCTTCAGCACAGAAATCGGCAAACAAAATGATTGAGAGCTGCTGAAGTTCTTTTTTGTTATATAGGTTTTCTCTCCTTAAATAAATTCCATAAAAGTCTCTGCAACAACTTCCACAATTTCCCCTTTTTTTAGGAAGAAGAGCTGAAGAAAGCCATTTTGGTGGTGTTTGCAAATAAACAGGACATGGAACAAGCCATGACTCCCACAGAAATGGCAAATGCCCTCGGCTTACCAGCTTTGAAGGACCGAAAATGGCAGATATTCAAGACCTCTGCAACTAAAGGCACGGGGCTTGATGAAGCAATGGAATGGTGAGTACGAGTCTAGTTATGCTTCATTCATATGGTTAATTTTATACATTTGGGGGGATTTTTTGTAAGACTAGATTTGTGGATAGCCTGACATTAAAGAGTCCACATTAGAAAAATGACTGGTTTTCTGCTGGCAGTATTTCAGCAGACTTGAAATGACTTTTCAGTAAACTTACTTAACCTTTTTCCTAGGTTGGTGGAGGCCTTGAAGAGCAGGCAGTGATACAAAACTGACCAGTGCAAGGAAGTGTCAACTATAGCCAGCATCCCATTTTCTGCAGTTAAGTATTTTCAGGCCACAGATACTTGTAAATAGGACAGATTTGAATTTGACTTCTGTTATGTGGATGCATCTCTTCAGCTGTAAAACTGAAATAAGTGAATGTGTACATTATAATACTCCATTTCTTTCTTAAGAATGTACTTATGTTAATTTGTATGAAAGTCTTATTGGCTGAGAAAGTTGGTGGTTTTTTTTGTCATCCCTCCTTCCTTTGGTGGTTTTGGTGGCCAGCGTATTGGTGTAGATAGAACACTAATAAAATCTGGAACTGTCAGCTATAACCAGGAGTGTGTTGCTTGCTAGAGACTGCTTGCTTGCTGCTTGTCCAAGTGCTGCCAGTTCCAGCAGCCACATAGCTCTGAACACCTGCAGAGGTCCCCTTGAGCTGGTGGTGTTCTACTTCATAACCCTTCAGTGCAGACACACAGCAAAGTAACAGTGAAGCGAGAGAGCACAAGTAGTGCACCTCTGGCTGCCAACACGGCATTCAGTGGGTTTCTGAAAGGAAAATCAGTGTCTTCAGCACACACTACTGCCCTGATGTGCCAGGGCAGTAACTTGAATTTAACTTCCACCTTCATGAGCTGCTGTTCCTGCACTCTTAGCCAGAAGTGACAGGTGAGTAGCTCAGTATAGCTGCAGAAACTGAAGGCCAAATCAAAGCTGGGAGGCAGACTTTACGGGACCACTGTGTTCACAGGCAAGAATGCAGTCATCACAGAACCCATTTCTCACAAATGAAGTAAAATGTAGTATAAAGTATCACAGTTGCTGCCCACTCAACTGTAATGCTCTGGTAAATGTACAGGTTTGGAAAAAATTTAAAAAGTTTTTATTTAAGATCCTTCATGAAAAAGGACATAAAAAATACTAATAAATACAATTGAAATATGCA
Organism: Donacobius atricapilla; assembly: GCA_013397315.1. NCBI lineage: Eukaryota > Metazoa > Chordata > Aves > Passeriformes > Mimidae > Donacobius > Donacobius atricapilla. The sequence continues at coordinate 308,729 of WBMY01010607.1, read as the reverse complement.
AGTACTTTTTAAAACAGTTCTTTAGCTCAGTATTACTTTCCATAAATTAATCCTCCAGGAAGGAAAAGCCTTTTCATTCCACCATTGCCAAATCTTTCAGTGCGTGACTTCGATGTCGTTTGGCCTTGTACGTAGGGCGCAGGGATTCTATTTTTCTCTTCCTGGTTTCTGCCTTATTCTTGTGTTTCTTCAGCTTCCTCCTTGCAGCAATGTCGGGATTTGCTACAGTCTAAGGAAAACCAGTACATTGTTAGTTCACTGACAACTAACAGCAGTCCCTGTAAACATCATGAACTTCCTAAGAAACTGGCGGCTGCTAAGACAATGCATGTGTGTTGTTGGGATCCTCGAAACTGAGGGTATTCAGGCTGCTTTGCCCTTCAGGTAAGCAGGAAATGATCCCTGTCAGCCAGAACCTGCACAAGAGGCTGATCATACACAGCTTCTTCCAAGTTTTGTAAAAAAACTGATGAAACTGTTCTAATTAAGGATAAAGTTCTTCCTCAAACTCCCCTTCCTGGGTAGCTCTCAAGCCTTTAGAGAAGCCCTATTTCTTTTTCTCTCAATAGAAAGTGGAATCTTACCTGCAAAGCCCTCTGCTTTTTCCTCATTACTCTTTTCTGGTTGGCCTGTTTCTGCACAGAAGAAAAGGCCAGCGAAAAGGCCTCCAGCCCCACCAGCTTTTTGAGAAGTTCTATGATTTCTTGGGAAAGGTTCTTCAGTGTTGGATCTATTAAAACAAAAACTTACTTAATCTTTTCAGCATATGGAATGAAAGCCAAGAGCACAGTATGGATTCCTCTTTTTAAATGAAGGATGGCTGCACTGATAAACAAACCTTGCTCAAACTGGCGCCTGTGAAATTTGCTGGTGCTTCACCAGCTTTCCCAGCAGACAAAAAAATGCTTCTGAGAGGCAGAAATTTTTTAGAAGGGTAAAGACATCCCAAAGGTAATTACAAGTGGCTTTCTATATATAGCCACTAAGCTTCTAGTGAAATAGGCTTTGTTAGAAATAAAGATGATTCCAGCCTTGTCAGTCAGTATCCTTGGTAAGCAAAACAAGGTCTGGCTTAATTGTAGGCATCACTAGTTAATGGCAATATATTAACTACAATCAGTGGGAAAAAAAAACCTACGGGTGAAAAAAGGCTACAAAGAGGTGCTAAGGGAAAACTGAAAGCAGGGCAAATAGTTCCCTTGGTCTCTCAAACAGTTCTTTCAAGATCTCAGCAAGCACTCTGTAAGTCTTGTCACCATGAGCTCACCCTTAAGTACTACACTTTTCCCACTACACATGCTCAAGCTTTACCCACCTGGGCACAGGACCATGCCTAACTTCACTCCAGTCTTTGAATATGCAGGTTTGTATTCCAACTGACATACACTCTCCTCCCTTTCTGGTATTTTGGTTAGACAGCAAGCAGGTGAAATTCACTGATTACAGTATCAGTGTCTCAACAAGACAAAAGGAATGGTGGGTAGTGTTTTTACTGGGGCATAGCTGTGATGCACATTCCTCTTTGTGAGGGAAATCCCTTACCTTGCTCTGCATAGTTGCTGTTCAGCTCCCTGTACAGCGGGGTGAGAATTGTTGGAAGGTAGGGCTTGATCCTGTCTTGCCCCAGATCCACTGATATTGCTCCCAGGAACTTAAAAATGCAGCTTCTCTGAAAAGAATTGTGTGGGACATGAAGTAAGGAAAGCTGGAAGGAAACTTTTTAACCGAACTGCTACCAGAGGGCCATGCATCACTGTTCAACACAGCAGGTGCTGTTTTAGACACCTGTCTAAAGGTGTCTAAAAGTTTGAGTCACAAACTCACTGCTGTTTCAAAGTCTTACTGCATCCAAGTACAGCCATGAGAGAGACAACACCTATTGTGTGAGCTGGGACTAGGTTGGCAGCTGTTGACACTTTGAACAACAGGCTTGTTCTCACTGTCCTCAACTGAGGCAGCTGAAGACATGAAAGTTCAACCTAACTTTGCACCATGGGGAATCACAGTGCTTTTCATGCTCCCACACATCCCCTCCCCTTCTCCTAGCAAGTTACTCCATACTGCCATTCCCCTGCCTGCATGAGCCTAGCACTCTTGGGCACTGCTCTGTCCCCTTCAGCTTGGTGCCCTGGGGTTTACCACTCTTCCACCAGCCCCTAGGAGGCTGGAAGCATCAGTAAGAACCAGACTGGCCCAAGCCTTTACTGAGAACCCCAAAATGAAAGGCTTGTTTTTGCAGCACCTACTAATCTTCAGTGCCAGCTCACAGCACCATCTGCACCTTGTCCCCTGAAAGCAAAGAGCCAGAGCAACACTATCCTGTAGAAATGCCCACCTCATCAAAAGCAGTGGGACTAACAATGTTCTTACCTTTAAAGGGACCTTAGGGGAATATGCTGCTTCTCTCTTCACCATGACAGAGAGCTTCTTCATTAACCACAGCAGTGTGGCTGGCTGGCCTTTCTCTTGTGTGTCCTCTCTTTCTTCCTCTCTTTGAGCAGAAGTATCTCTCTCATCCTCTGCGACCTCCTCCTCTTCCACTTCACACCTGAGTTCTCCATCTGTCTCTTTACCTTCTTCTGAGGCAGGGGCTAGCAAGTAAAGAACTTTGGCCACAAAAAGTAAATTCTTTATAACCTGAAGTGTGGAAACAGAGGAGTCAGTCACTGAGGGTTACCTCTGTAAGCATCAGGGCACATTAAGAGCCAAGAACTGATCTGACAGAGGAACTTGCCAACCCAGGAGTCTGCAATGGCAGAGACCCCAGTCCTGCCCTGCACAATGCTCCCACTTTCTGTCCCTGCCACCCCTTGGTAGGCTGACACCACAGGGACTTTCTGGGCCCCCAAGAGACTCACGGCTGTTCAGATGTCCAGAGCAGCTAGCCCTGAACCACCTGAGCCACCTGCCAGACCATCTCATCTGCCCTGAGCCACCACCACCAGAGAGCAGCAGTGCTGTCCTGACTGGGACACAATATCCCTCAAGTGCCAGGGCCTGCTCGGTGCCCTCCTGCAGCCCCAGACAGGCTCCTGCCTTACCTGCTCACTCAGAGACATGTCCAGGAACTTGGACTGTAGCTGATGGCAGAATGCAAACGCAAGTTCCTTCATCTGGGGAAATGAAAAAGGAGAAAGGAATGACTCCACTGAAGGGAGCTGGTAGCAGAGACTCAAAGCAGTATTTTGCAGTCACCAAGGGCAGTTCCCAGGGGAGACCAAAGGATCAGCTCAACACAACTTCTGCCTGCATCTTAAATCTAGAAGGGTATTTTTGTGCTGCTGAGAATAAGACCCCAGAGAAGCCCCCTCCCAGCAGCAGAGACACCCCCTCAAGTGCTTGAAGTGATGAGGACTAGGCAGCAGACAAGTGACTAAAAGAGAAGTGTGCATGCCAAACTATAAACTATTTTTATGTCCCAGCCAGGGAATGGGCATGAGCAGAATGAAGGAGTAGTACAGACATCATTACCTTTTTGTCCAGTTCAGCAGTCAAGAAGACTATGGATGCAGACAAATCTGCTGGTGTCTTTTTTCTCTTCCCTGACCTTTTTTCCTTCCATTTGTTGACAAGATCTTCTGGCTTATAAGATGCAAACAACAAGCCAAAGATCTCGGTGGCTGTCAGCCAGACCCAGCTGTGAGGATACCACAGGTGAGACTGGACATGATCTGGGGGAATAAAAACCTCTTTCAGCAAAGGAGATAGTCCATTGAGGGCAAAAACAGAATCAGAAATAAACACTCCCGAAAATTACCACAGCATATATGCTGCAATAAAAAGGTGAATGAAATGAACTGTGCTCATCTGCTCAGAACATAATAAAAGACTTTCTAGCAACTCAGTCCAGCCAAAGTGGAAAGCAGCAAAAACCTATAGGTAGCGAAATGTCCCCACAGTGATCAGGCAAGTCATGTTTCTGCAATAACTATGGTCCCCTCAGGGACTCGGTGCCACACCTCATCTGCCCATGATGTCTGGGGACTGGCTGCTGTGAGAACTGTGTCAGCTGGCTCTGCTGCTGATGGTCAAATCAAACCCCTGGAGAGGCCAAGGATGCTTCAGAAAAGAAATGGAGTTGTCCATTATCAAAATCCAGGATAACAATGGTTATCTGCTATCTCACTAAAGGCATCTGGCGGGCTGGACTCTTCAAAGTCACTAACCAGCCAAGACAGGTCTTCGGATTGCAGCAAATGAAGAAGTTAAAATATGGACAACAAGATGCCACTAAATCAGCCTGATATTGTATAATCTCAAACACAGGGAAATGGCTTGAATCAAATAAATTCCAGGTCTTCACATCCTGATAGACACACGGTATTTAGAGCACTATTACCATGTGTCATAATTTCCTGGCTGGTATGTATGATTAAGGAAATCTCATCTTCTCAGGAGAGCTCAATGTTTTCATCCAAGAGAATGTAATTATGGTGAAACATGCAATAGTTTCCAACTATTTACTCTCGGGGTAATAGAAAGTACTTCCCAGCAACTAAGACAGAGGGTGTGTTGTTTTCATCAACCATGTAACCTTTTCCATTAGCAACTTCTCTTTCATTGCCCAGTAACTGCTGTGTGTTACTATTTTGCAGAATGGAAACCTTGTATAATAAAGTTCAGTTATTTATATTACCGTGAAAAAAAACCACAAAGCACACAAACAAACTTTCTTGTAATACAGCTGTAATAATTCCTTTATGATACTTACTCCAGATACTGCTCACAACCTCATTGTTCTTGGTTACTTGAATCAAGTTGCACTCTGTGATTAGCTTTTTTACCAGCACAAGAAAGCTGAATAGCAGTCTATCTGCAGCCTTCTCCTCTTCTTCTTCAGTCATCTAATAAAATCAGCAAGTCAAGAAAGATACTTATGAGAACCTGAGGACAGTGCCGATTAATCCTCGCTAGATAAATTTCAGATCAACCATTCAAAAAATCAGAAGACTGACTTGTACCCAATTCCCAATATAAACAGAACAGAAGCACCTCCACTGAAGCAGTTCCTCTGGAAACAATCTCTGCAGGAGATTGTATTAGAATCATTCCTCTTGTTTTTCATACAGACATTACTATAACAAACTGCTGGGTTCCTAAATGCAAGCAATTACACACATTATGTCTGTGCATGTATTTATGTGGATTTGATTCTGATCATTAGAGCCCAGCTGAGTGCAGATTTGCCTGTATCACCGGAGAAGCCCCGAGTTGTTATGACAACACTGTGTATGCTGCCCGTGGGCATCACCCTGCCTGCAACCACCAGCTGGTTTGATATAAATTGTCAGTACATGTCACAGCACAGGCTGTGATTACACAAAATTTCTCCCCACTGCAGGTATTTTATTTTCATCTTTTGCCAATTTACAGATCCTGAGGTTCTTTTCTCTCTTGTCCAAGGGCAGCATGCTGAACATTAGTAACATTCATGGCCAGGTACAGTGACTGCGATCCCTCTGGGATTACCACACGCCAAGCAGAATCTGAGGCAGCCTTGTTATTCTGAGTTAATCATGTGCACTAGAAAGATTTTCCATACAACAAAACCATGGTCCGAAGTACAGGAAGGGAACCCCTTTGAAAGTTAAAGCTGTAGATAACACTAGCAGACAGTCACAAGCCATGCACTCCTGATACACTATGCTTACACAATTCTCTGCAGCTAGCAGACACATTTCCCACATTGCAAGGAGCAATATATCTGCTGGTTACACTGTATGGCTGCAGGCTCAGGCCAGGTAGCTTTGCCAAGTTTCTTCTTCCCTTGTGCTGCGGCACATGACATCAAATTTGGGCTTACAGACAAAAAAATACCATTCTAGTTCAGCAAGGTCTTCTTCAGAACAAATGTGTGTGTTTTGTGTCTTTCCTCAGTCCTGAACAGTAAGTCCAACTATTAAATCTCTCCTACACTTCTTCGCTTTTTCCATTTTCTTAATTCTCTTTCCTTGAGCTTCATGCATGGAGAAAAGTTACTTACATTTTCAAATTTACTTGGGTTGATTTCTTTTTCAATCAAAGTGAGGACTGCTGCAAGCCGCCGTTCAAACATTACTCCATCCACTTCAACAAACAAACCACATGCCTGGGCAGCCAACCTCCTGTGTGAGCTCTGACACACAAAAAATAATGCCCCTTGTTAACTCTTATAATCAAATCCTGCAGCTCCCAAGTGCAGGAGCTGGCAGCAGCCCTTACTTTCTGCCTGTGCCAATAGCAGCTATTAAGAAAAGCTGGTTTTCAGAGTATACTGGAAAAGGAGATGCTGCCAGCAAGGTATAAAAGCACCTGGCAGGACAAGTTATCCCTGGGAATGCACCCTAAAACTGAATGCCAGAAGACTTTTTCCAGCCCAGTTCCTAACTGCAGAGCTCTGGGAGCTACTTCGCAACTCTTCACAATGCAACAGGCAGCTTACAGTTACAAACCAAAACTCAACATATTAGTATGGAAACCATGAAGCATTGAAGAATGCTAATTCTACTAAGTGTAGAGGGACAGAACCTGGGCTCAGCTAGATGACAGCTTATCACCCAAGCACCCAGATCAAAACAGCAGATCTGGAAGACCAGGTTTGCTGCCTTCCAGTTGCCAGCAACAGATTGAAGCCATGTCTGAGATAAAGTCAGCACAAAATGATGGGATCAGAAAAGCTTTAAGCAATTTGCTCAGACCTCTAACCTGAGCAAAGACTACACTGTTAAATACCTGAGCCAAAAGTGGAACTGTTAGAAAGCTGCAAAATGCAGCTGGAAAGAGTCTGTAGGCTGACCTACAGAATCAGCAGGTCCCTGTATTTGTGCAGCTTTATGAGGCTTTGCCATTTCTTGCTCTCTAAGTCAGGAACAACTAATCCACCAAGCCACCAGATCTGGTACTAGCAATCTCTCACTTGCCTTAATCTTACTCAGCCCTCCAACAGAGTTCAGACCCAGTCAGTGAAAAGACCAAAGAGTACCTTTTTGCTGTGAAACCACTCTGTGACAAGTGAAAACATCAGATCTTGTTTTTCATTGCTGATCTTACGGAGAAGAGATTTACACGTCAAAGCTGCCATCTTTTTGCATTTGGCTGAGTCATCATTTATCATCATCATACAAAGAGAAAGAAAAAACAGCCCACAGTATTTGTGCAGGAGATCCTAGAAAGAAACAACCATTATTAACCACAAATACCCAAGAAGCTTCCATCATTTAAAGAGGAAAAGAGGGGTGTTTGCTGCATTACATTCAGGAGCAGTGTTAGCCCTGAGTGGGCTTCATGTCAAGGCAGCTGAACTGCTAAAATGGGATAACGTTGTTGTTGGACCATACAGGGATTGTACAGCAGCCCCAGCCCTGCTCTGACTCTGACTTGCTACCAGATGTCTGGGCCAGCAAAGTGAGTGTGAAACCTTAAAGGGCATTTTCATGCCTAACTCTCACTGAAATAGGCTTAAGTCCTCGGCATAGCAGCAATCACCCAAATGCCCTTCTCTCAGAGATTGCAGCTCTTTGCCACTTTTTAAAGAGTTCCCAGGAACCAATCTGAAATATTACATTATCAGGCACAGTCAACACACCAGTTCAGTCAACAATCTCTCATGAATATTGAAAAAACCTTACAGTGAGAAAACTCTGAACTTCACTTTCTATTCCTACTCCATTTCATAAACTGGTTGTGTTTCTTCCTGGTATAAATCATGACTGAGTTTATCCAAACTCCAGCTGACACAGCTTTATTTTACTTGAAAACAGAGCACATTAGGCAAAGAAGTACTGCAGACTTCCCAGCATTTAACTTCTCTTTCGGAGCAAAGCCAGGTTTCTTTGGAGAGAAGTGAATGCTCTGCTTCTGATAAGAGATAATAGGAACTACCAAGCGCTTCCAAAATAAACTGCTCAGAAGATGCTGTTACTGCAAACCACAGTAACTACTTGATTCTTGGAACACCAGGGGGTGCTCGTTACCTGCGGGAACATGTCGAGGAGGTAGGCAATCATCTCCAGTGCAGATTCCCTCCCAGTTTCATACTCGTACCTGTGAAGAAATAAGGGATTAACTGTCAGGGATGAGTTAATCCTCTTATGAAGTTGCCAACAATTTACAAGAACAACCAATTCCAGAAACATGCACTGATAGGGATCCCTCTAGAAACAGCTACCAGACCTAGCCTGATACTGTGGACAAGAGAAGCAGCAGGCCCATCACCTCTGTCTGTCAGAGAATGAGCACAGGGACACGAACAGGCCACGAAGGGTTCCAGCCCACTTGAGTCAGCACACAGCCACACTGTGCTGGGGAACCTGGTAAACTGCTGTCACCTTGAGCAAGGGAGGGGTGAAGCTCAGGAGGAGGCTGGAGGCACAACCCTCATGCAGAATCGGAACAGTTGTTTTAACTATGCCTGTAACGCACTTGAGACACTGCATGGGATAGCAGTCCCCTATAAATGCACCTTCCCTTATTCCTCCTGGATTTCCCACTTCACCTATGTCCTTTATGACTTTATGATGATGCACAACTAGTGGAGGTGGTTAACCACTAAGCAAATAACAGAACCTTTGTTTACAAACAGATCAAGAACAAAATCAGCTGTGAAACAGGGGTAGGAACAAAGGATTTGCTTCATCAAACAGCCTGTCTTGGGAAAAGGGAAGCACTACAGAAATAGGAAAATGAAGACTTCAGCCATGCCTTCTGCTCATTACAAAGAGCTCTTTGGCACACTAGAGTAATATTTAAAAACAAAGTTCTCACAGAGATGTCAGGAATATAAACTCACTCTAGCTGTGCGAGCATGAAATCCAAATTGGGTTTCAGTTTGTCACCAAGGGGATAATCCAAAATGTATTTTAAGTAAATCTGGAAAGAAAAAACAACAATACAGAGAGGAGTTAAAATAAACACTCAGGTAAGCTTGTAAAAGGGTTATGAAGAAAATCTGGTGATGGAGCAGCAAGCTTATCAGAATCATCCCTTTCACCCTGTTCCTATTACACAAAGGGTTAACAACTGCTGCCAAGCTCTGTGGTGGGAGCAGGATCAGCTTTTAAAGTACTACTGTGATTTGCACAGGCATCTGTGAAGAGATCCTGCATCCTTCAAAATCTATCCTGTAACCATGAAAGTTCCTGCTCCTGCTGCATGATGCTTGAGACAAAGTAACCAGTTCTGTCTCTTGGTTGGTTTTACCTTGGAAAATATGAGGAAGTAGAGGGAAGCAATCATGGATTTGTGGCAAATTTGCTTATCCTGAGGTTTAAAAAATAGCAAAGCTTGGTTACATAGGCTTAAAAGCCTCCAGATAAGGGACCATGTCACTGCTGCTAAGCAGTTTTCCTGTACTTGGCACTGGTGAGGTTGCACCTCAAGTATTGTGTTCAGTTTTGCGCTTCTCACAGAAAAAAGAAATTGAGGCGCTGAGTAGCAATGAAGCTGGAGAGGGGGCTGGAGCACAAGTCTTATGAAGAGTGGCTGAGGGAGCTGGGGTTGTTTGGCCTGGTGAAGAGGAGGCTCAGGGGAGACCTTATTACTCTCTACAACTGCCTGAAAGGAGGCTGTAGTCAGGTGGGGGTTGGTCTCTTTTTCCCACGTGACAAGTGACAGGACAAGAGGCCTCAGGTTGTGCCAGGGGATGTTTAGATTGGATATTAGGAAAAAATTCTGCACTGAAAGGGTGGTCAAGCACTGAAACTAGCTGCCTTGGGAAGTGGTGGACTATTTAAAACAGGCTGGAGGTATTTAAAAGAAGTATAGATGCACCACTGGGGGACATGGCTTAGTGGTGGATGGGGCAGTGCTGGGTTAAGGGTTAGACTCAATGACCTTAAAGGAACTTTACAACCTAAACAGTTTTACAGTTCTTGCCACTATAGGCAAGGAGCCTGGGATTCTGCTATGCTCCAGTCTCAAGAACTAAAGCCAGGTAACAAGGGGAATAAAGATCAGTAAAGGAGGGGAAACGGAGTTCAGGGTTCAGTAGGGCCAAGGCACGCGTCTGTGAGAGCTAGGATGGCCACACTAAGCCCTCTAGCCTGTTAGACAGCTGTAAATAAAGTGAGAGACTCTTCACCAACCTGCCTGCACTGGACTCGCACTGGCTCACTCTGACCCGTGATGGCCAGCTGGGCAACCTTCTGCAGCACATCATCAATCTCAGGGACAATCAGCTTCCTGGATAAAATAGCCTGAAAATGTGAAAGCACAGCTGGAGTCACATCCTTTTGCTTCCACAGTGTGAGATGCAGTACTACAACCTGGACTATATTGGTGGTACCTTAACACTGACTTTTTCACACACAGACAGAGCAACTCAAAGAAAAAAAAAAAGAAAGGATGGCTTACACATCCATATCTGTTTCTTTTGGGCAACACAAAATACCTATTCTAATGATCAGTGATACTGATTCTTTAACAAAAACATACTCAGATCCAAATATATCCTCATAAACACTGTGTATAACACAGCCTCCCAAACAATTTTAAACACGTCAAACAGTAAAGCTTTGTTGATTTTTCCTCTCTTATAACAGAGAGCTTTAACAGCATTCTGTAGCTTGTTCCTGATGTGAGAATGTACAGCCTTTCACCAGGACGCAGAATCACTGCCATTCCAGTGGCTCACAGAACACCCATGACTGCTGCACAAAAATACCTTGAGAAGGCCAAATGCAGTGGCTTGGCGTGATGAATCATAAATGTCTTCTTCAGCAAAGCCAAGCAACACTTGGAGCTGTTTGCTTGTTATCTGACTCTTTGCATTCTTCACAAGTATTGTTACGCACTACAAAATCAAATTGCACATTGTCAATACACATGCAGTGCGATAATATAAAGGTCCATGCCAAAGTCTGACTTGATTAATACCACTTCAGCTTGAAAAGACAAACCGCTGCTGTGGAACTTGTGGCCAATACTACTCTGATCACATTTTGCTTTCAGATGGTGATTCTGAGATAAAAGTAAACAAGTGAATTGCCCCCTTCCCATGTCTCACTTCTACAAGATACTACTACAATGAAGAAAGAAGGTAAACATGTTTCTATAAAGACATTTCTTCAGATCCGGGCTGTGCATTTTTAGGGATCAACTATCTTTAAATTTTTACTTGGGAAAGAATCAGCAAGGCCACATATTCCTCACTAGCTTGTGATCTCCAGACTACCTCTCCAGAGACAGCTGCAGAAGGGGTCTGTACCTGGAAGAGTCTCACTCTAGAAAGTTAATCCTAAAGCAGATACGAGCAGAGCTGGGTGTGACTTACTTTGAAACAGCTCAAAACCAGGTGGAAATTCTGGCCCTTGGCTATTCCTGTCTTGGCAAACTCTTTCAGCAAGAGGAAAAGCTGCTTGATCAGTGACTCCATATTTGTACTGACAGAAGGCAAAGGGAACTTTAAAATCCATACCAAGGACTGCAGAGCACCGGTTATCACCTGGAAGAAGGAGCCAAAGGACAGCACATGGGTACAGTGACACTGAGAGAACTCTTCTCACTCTTACGGACATGGTCAGGCCATCTACAACTGTGGTAAAAGGCAATTAGCTAACAAACCCAACCTCTCTGAAACCATTCACAGGTAACACAAAGGGTTTCTCAGTTCTAAAAGCACTATCTGCAACTCTAATATTCTATAACTTTGATTTTACCAGGTAAAGATATTAACACAGCCTTGTTTTAGTAGATGGCAAGAACGTTTTCTGAAGCCGAGCTGCCTTCCAGACATGGAAAGCCCCACTCCAAGTATCTGACATGATATGAGGTATGCCTTCCACTCTTGGGAAACTCAAAGCTAACAGATTCTCTAGGCTCACTCAAACCAAAAGCTGTCCTAAAAAGTGGCTACTTTGTCCTAAAAAGTGCTAGGAATAAAGACTTTGGAGTTGGATCAAAAGAAACCACAGCTGTGACAACACTGCTCCCAGCAGCTACAGGATCTCATGAACACCCTCATAGATAGTCTGTAAATTCCTTGTATGAACGTTCTCTAGGAGAACCTGCCCACAGTTAAACCTGCAACACAGAGCAGAGCATTCAGTCCTCTATCAGCCACAAGCCTCCCTTGGGATTACATGTCCTCAAACAACTTAATCTGCACACCTATTAAAGCAGGTTTGAAAAACTGGTGGCTTTCTCTTCTCTTGCAAGTCAGCTGCAAGATGACATTTGTGGGCAGGACTCTTCTTAATACAGCAGACAGAACAGACTTCAGCTCAGAACTGTACCTTGACATCCATAGATTTCAGGCAGTCTATAAGCAGCTGAACAAAAGGGTCCAACATTTCCAAAGCATGTTCCTCAGAAGAATTTACTTTTGATCTCTTCAGGCTCATGTGCAGTAGCTGTCATAGAAAAATCAGGGCATACATCTCAAAAGTCAGCCAGCACAGAAGAGTCAAGTAATGTCCCACCACTGTTTCAGGTTATAGTAGAATTTATGCCATATCCCATCCAAATATTTCAACAGGCTGAGCACTTTTTATAGCCCTCTAAGAGGCCCCACTGGAGTTAAAATATACTAAGTAAAGTTGAGACTAATGGCTGTGCTATTAAAACAGTATCTCCCGAATACTTTCCTTTGCATTCTCTTAACAAGATTTTGAATGCATAGCTTTTTTATCTGAGATCTTACCCGAAGTCCTGAATCAACCAGGATATATGTGTTAGTCCTGCTGCTGACACGTGCTTTCTGCCCTCCTCTTGTGGGAGTGGGCTGGAGCAGCAGGCAGCTCTCTGGTTGCAGCCGAGGATCTGGAGGAGGGGTAGCTTTTTTCCTGAAAAGCAGCGTATGCATAGCAAAGGAAAATATTCAGATATGAGCCCTCTCCACGGCAATCCTGCTGTTGGGAGTAAGAAGTGCTCAGCTGCCTCCCACACAGCACACAAAAGCAGGTCACAGATGGGTCACAATGAAACACAAAACCCATTTGAAAGCAGCATGACAGACGGGACTCAGACTTGAGATCAATGCTACTATTCCAGAGATAACACACAACCATTTGTATAACATCCTCACTTTTTTCTTAGTGGACAGATGAACTCGGGAAGTTCCTTCAAGCAAATACACTTCCTGCCACTGCCCACCACTCTTCTTTACTGACAGCTACTTCAATTACTGATGGCCTACAAACACTGCTCCAGGAAGTCTGCCAACAGCTGTCAGATCTTAGGGAAAGCTAGCCTATGTAACAGCAAACGCAGGACACCCAAACCTAGCTCTGAGCAGTGACACCACCAGATGGAGAGAAAATCTGATGGCTCTCCTCATCTTCTGCTCCAGCAGCAAAGTGATAAAGTGAAAGCCCATGTTTTCCCTTGTTCCTGGCCCCATGGAAATGTTTGCAGCCTGCTTCTAAACACCATCCCTTGTCCCTTCATCCTAACATCCAAACACATGTTATCAACTCATCAGACAGTGAAAAAGCCTTGCTGAAGGTCCCGAGCAAGAAGAGACTCCTATGAGTTCAGCAAATGTTAACTCTCATTACTAAGCCTTCTCCTTGCCCTCTGACTGCCCAAATGATTCAGTTACGTTGAAAACAAAAGGGGAATGAAAGCAAGGAAACTCCCATGCATTTGATCAGTTGGATTTGAAAACTGCCATTTCTGCAAGCAAACCAATACCAGACCATCTGAACAACATCCTGGAACTCACTTGGCCTTCTCAGTGAGCAGAGGCAAATTTTCACTGATGAGACCATGACTGAGGAGGAGAAGGGATTCTGCTTTCATGTCTGAGTTGAAGATCAGTCCTGCCATGATGTGATTCAGTGCCTCATGCACCTTCCGGACTATCTTCAAGCTTGTGGTGCTTTCCAGAGTCTGCAAAGGTAAAACCATGAGAATTCAGGAGGACAGCTTGATGGCAATTATCTGTTATCTGTATTCAGAAATCATGGGAAAAACTAGAGCAATTTTTCTCTCATCCTGTTGTCTTAGTCCCCAGCTCTTTATGTGAACAACATCCCATGGCCTCAGCTCTGCACCAACATCCCTCCCTTCCTCTCCAGCCTCTTGTCAGCCTACAGCCAGTTCACCTATTGCCACCAGGACACAAGAGCTAATGAACAAACCAGGATTCCATTCCTGTGTGAGCTTGCACTCTGCTAAAAATCTGCATCTTTGAAAACTCAATAATTGCACATGGATGGCCCCTGGATACATTTTGCTGACATTTCCTTCATGCACAAGAGATTAAATCAAAGAGCAGCCTTGCAGGACTTTTAATCTCCAGAGGAAACAAGAGAGGGCAGAGGAAGAATGCATGGAGAACTCAAAGTGGGATGTTTCCACTCCAGCAGCAGTTAAAAGCTTCCCGAATGCCACTCCCTGCCCTGGACATCAACAGCAAAGGCTCACTTTATGAGTTGGTCGCACACTGCTTATCCAAAGGAAAATGGGAAGCCCAAGCAAGATTCCACAGATGATTTCAAAGCAGCCACCCAGAGGCTCTAGAATCACCTTACAGAATCAAGAGTGCTTCAAGTTAATAAGAGAGACTCTGGCTGACTTTTCTTACCTCTTTCAGTGGCAGAATAAGTTTTGTCACCTGATCCCTTCCTATGAACTTTCCAAGAATTTCATAGGAATCATAACTCTTGTTTTTGCGTGCTTCCATGATCTTGGAGACAATTCCCTTCACTTCCTTCTCTTCAGCTACATTCCCAAACAACTCTTGGTTGAAAATCTTTGGAAAACAGGCAAAAGAAGTGAATGAGAGAAAAAAAGAAGGTTCCTCCAGTAGCAACAGAACAACACTATTTTCCCCTACTCACAGAAAAAAAAAATTCTCCAGGTTTCCTGCAAATCATGTCTATCTTTCCTTTGTTAACACAGAACATCGTAGTTTAAGCACACCAGATGAGAACACCGTTTTCACACCCCTCTGTTGTGTTGTGATAAAAGGAATGGGACTGCAGTCAGACCAATACATCCCAATATACCCCATCTGTGTGCCCAGCTGAGTTCCTGGGCTCTGTGGACTGCACTGAGTACATGTCTGCTGACTTGCTCGGCCATTTAGAGTACAGGAAAACACAGTTAGGTGTCTTAAACTTGAATCCATCCCCTCTCAGGATGCAGGGCTCAGGATACAGCCCCAGAGATACTCGACTTTTCTCTTGATTCCCCTCTACAAGGGGGTCTACTGATGCCTCCTTCCTTGGCAGTACACACACAACAACCTGGCTTGTCACCAAGTCAGAGACAACCTACACAAAACCTTCCCCTCCCAGAATATGTCCCAAGCATTTCATGATGCTCTTTCTTTTGGTCTTGAATAGCTTTTACCTCAATCAGGATATCTAAACAGGGGTCCAAATCACCAGCACTGAGCCTGGAAGTAAGGCCCTTCAGTAACAGGTTCACAGTGAAAGTCAGCACATGGAGCTAGAGAAAAAGAGAACAGATCATGCTTCCAAACTTCTGCACTGACCTCTTTAATCATACTGGATGGGGACACTCCCATACCAGAAACATCACAAGTGACAAGTCACTGCACTTGAGCTCTCATTATAGGAAAAAACCCACTGTGAGGATGAGAATCCATGTAGTGGCAACAGGAAAAGGTTCCCTGTCCCATCACGTACTGCTAAGAGGGCTGTAATCACCTCTCTCCCCAGTGCTCTTACTGATATATTTAGGTTGCTCTAATTGGTGCTTTACTGTTACAGCAGCTAGAAGCTCATGCTATTCCACTGTGGTAATTCACATGAAAAATGATTCTTAACCCAAACCATGGAAAGAGGAAAGATGAATTAACAGCCTTGGGTCTGGATCTAAGAAGCAAGCCTTTAATTAGCATCACCACACACTGTCTGTAAAGTCTCTGTGGCAACTCCCCTCAGATACTGCTTAGCCTCATAACGTTAATGAAAGATTTCCTCTAATCTTACTAGAACCAGAAATTCGTCCTTCCCCTTCACTAGGAAAGTGGCTTAGATTCTCAGTTCCTTGAGGGTATAGACCCTTATTTGACACTTGGCATGACATAACAAAGACTGATGTAGGCATTAGTAACAATATTTACTTGCATTATACCAAGCTATTCTACCAGTGGAAAACAATTTTGATAGCAACTTCTTTTTGGATTCTCCTCCCTCCCAATACATTTAAAAAAAGCCTACAGAGAGCACAAGAGAAGAATTCAAGCATTACCTGGTACCCATGGATGAGCGCCGATCGCATCTCCTTTAAGACATACAGAAGGTAATGCACTCCCAGCACTTCCATGATTTTAATGAGGGTGTTACGGGCAATGTCTCGTATTTCCTGAAATCTGTTTCTCAGAAATGTGCAGACTTTCAGTAGTATGCTGGAAACAAAGACAGACAGCTTACTTCATCTCCAAGCAGAACAGAACTAATTACACTGCCAAGGAGACTACTTATCAGGTCTGTTTGACAACCAAAGATGTATTCATAGCCAGCCTCAGAGAGGTTTTATAGGCATACACACATCTACTGTCCTTCAGGACGTTATACTGATTGTCCTTTCTTTCTGTACATTATTCTTTCCCCAGCACAACCAGCCCTGCCTATGCACCTTGATCCACAGCTCTGCTCCTAGGTAAGGATTTACAAAAGTCAAATGCTGAGGTGCATGTCACTAGGAATAGGAATTTCCAAACAAAGTATTTAACATCTGTTAGGATGTCCCCCTTGACTTCAGCTGTACGTAACCACAGCTGCACAATGAACAGCCCCACTGGGATTTACCTTGGTAGATTAGCTTCCATCACTTCCTGGGGAAGGCACTGCATCATTCTGACCATTGCAAAAGCTAATGGAACACGAACTACTTCATCATCATTCACAACATTGGATTTCACAAGCTTGTGCTCCTCATCTCTTTTAACCTTTTTAAGAGAGCAAGACACAATGCACTTTTAATATACAGAAACAAATCCTTTTTCTCAGCAAACACTAGAAGAGGCTAGTACAGCAGGCTGCTATCCTCTGGTGACTGCAGGAAAAACCCAGACAGCTAAAGGACAGGTGAAACAAATCCCTGTGTATTTGCTATAGAAACTAGGCTGGTGCTAGCAAGTCACTGAGAACTCTTCAAGAGGTTGGACAAAGTGAACCATTTCACTTGTGTAGTTTGAGACAGTTCTCAGTAGGGAAGTTAAGACAACACATCCACACTGACCAGAGGGTCTGTCAGTAATCTCCATGACTCAGCAAAGGGCATGAAGCCTTTTTTGTGCTTTCAGATGGTCTTTCCAGTTGCATCTATTTTTTTTTAATGTGTTATATTTTCACTGGCTCTGAAGTAGTGTCCTGATCCTTAAAGTAGCCTACAAAAGGCCTACAAAAAGCCTTGCAAATGTCAACTCCTCACCTTTGCAACAATACATCTGTGCAATTTAGGCAAGATGTTGACTGTAACTGTTTCTTGAATGTGTTTGATCAGACACTGAAGCTCCTCTTTATTTCGGGGTAAGAATGAAACGGGTTTGGGCACTTGTTCAGCATTTTCAGGTGGTTCAGCTGCTTGCTCAGGTTCTACTGCCTTCTCAGAGCGATTTTTTCCATTCTTTTCTTCAACTTCCTCCTCTTCCCCTTCACTCTGCTCCAGCTCCATGGCTTCTTCAGCTTCTACCACAGGATCAAGGTCCATGGCAGTAGCTTCTATCAAGTAAATGCCAAAAGTACAGGTAAATACAGGAGAATAAAAAACTTGAGCCCTTAACTGAGACTCTTGTGACAGCTTGGTTCTAGATAAAGCTCCTACCTATCACCAATGACAGCAAATCAGCTAATCAGGCTTCTTCTACTGGGTAAAGAGGCTTTGGCTTGCTGGTTTCTGATAACCACCCCTCAGAGCCAGGTTTAAAGCAAAAACTACGTTACACTGCATCTGTACCCTGTAGTCAGCTTAACAAAGGTCAGTGTGCTTGAACTGTAGAGAACTGCCATTCACTTGGAACTGAGGGTTTCACAAGGCAAGAGGTACCAACAAGCACAGCTGTGAGATATCCTCCTCCTTCACTCAAAGGTCCCAACATAGGTAACCACAATAGTGAAGAAGCTGAAGATATGACTTCATCCCGTGAAATGGCGAGGGAGGCAAGGTGAGGACATCTTGCCTGCAGACAACCATGAGAGCAGCCAACATCAAAGATAAAAATCTCAGGTGCATCAGCAGCCACATGGCTGAGTGCAGACCTTGAGAACCACAGAGTTCTGGGCTGTTCTGGCTTACATACAAATGCTTGGAATGAAGTGGTAATGTGGAGATGATTCCCTACATCTCTTGTGACTTTGTTAACACACAGGAGGAAAATCTGCACTGCTCCTGAGGAGACAAGTCAACACTAGCTTCCAGTATGCCTATTTTAAAAAGATGGGAGTAGCTAATGTCAAGAGTAAAACACAAAACTTTGATTAGCTCCACTTGAGCAGTCTGACGTAGTCTTTTTTACAAGCAGACACAAAAAGCTCACCTTGGCTGTCAATAGTTACAAGCTGCTTTTGAAGTGTTTTATGATCGAAGTGAAAGGCTTCCAGCACTGTCTCTAACAAGCTGCAGAAGAAAAATATGAAGAAAGATCAGCTTTCTGCACAAAAAGAAAAGGATGCATATACAAACACAACAGAAAAATCTTAAAAGCACTTTTTGGAAAACTTCAGATTTAGTGACATTGCACTGCAAGGAGGTTTACCTTGAAAAACCCCAGAAAATAAAAACTGGTTACTTCTCAGCTACATGCATTCTGTGAGACCTCACAGAGAGTGGTAGTGGGGCAGTGGAGGAGTCCCAGGAGCAGGGACAGCATGACAGAACTACTGCCATGCATTTAGTGAGACATGGTGTAAGAAAGCAATGACCTGTTGAAACTTCATAGTTGCAGGCAGCAAACCTTCAAGTCCACCTCAAAGTCAACAATCTCTCATCTCAGGGAATAGGTTAAAATCCATGTGATGCTCCTAAAAACACTGAATTGTGCCTAAGCAGTCTTAGGAGAAACCCAGAGCAGTATTGCTCATGGTACTTACCTGACTCCCAGCTTTGTACCAATCTGTCCTGTTTGCAAGACATGGATGAAATGCTTTAAGTGATACAAATATGCTGACCATGAAAGATGTCGGCAGACAGCTCCAACAAGTTCAACTGAGGCTGTTACCATATTTTCATGCTGCTCAAAAGAGAGAAATTCAGTTGCAGTTAGCATTCACAATGGTTGTGTGTCTAAAGCATCCTTCGCTCAAAGCAACAAGAGACAGAAGTAACGTCTGTCTAGTGGGGATGCTTGGGATTCAGCATTTTTAGATCGCCTCCTGAGCATCAAGTTAGGAAAAAAAAAAAATCACAGTCCATCAAGTGGATCTCCAGACCCACTTCCTCCAAATTTTTCTGCACACATTTAAGTTTTCTCACACGCTTAAACCTATGGGCTCACAACTAAGAACAAGAACCAGCCAAGGAATCCAGCCACAAACACATGAAACATTGCTGGGCTACGCTGATCAACTATAAATCCATTTAAGATGTGAAATAAAATGTGTCTGTTTCTTCACCGAAGTTTCAATCAACGCATTTTACTGCCCTCTGGTCGAAGAGCTTCTCAATCTCTCTACTGAGGGGCACAGCCTGCACTGCCACAGGGGCTGGGTCCTGTGCCTGAGCTCTAATTGTTTCAGCTTCAGAAGAATATTTCTGACAGTAAGCAGATCTGACATTTACTTGGCTTGACAAAAGCAGGTCTGCTGTTCTCCTGGTAGTGTGCAAGGAACTACAGAAGTGTGAAACCAATGCTTTTCAAAGCCACAGGTGGAAAGTCTATCCACATGGACACTACAAGTAATTTCACTGAAAGTGACTAACAAAATGTCATCTTTCAGATTTTAATTACAAAGCTGGTATTGATTTCAAATGTTTTCAGCCAATTCCTGCAGTTTCCCTCTAAATCCAGAGCAAACTATTTATTCCCACCTCTCTTACTAGGCACAGACTATATTCCCATAGTCTGCTGTCGAAGAGTAACTAATCTCACAACTAAACAGGAAGACAGAAGTCTGGAGGCAGAGGGGAAAAAAAGAAAGAAGCTGATTACAAAAAATAAAGACAAATAAAACCCCAAGTAAAAAACTAAAACAAACCAAAAACATCTAGCCCAAACAGTTAAGAAAGCAACCTTTGAGAAGCAGGACAAGTTTAGCAGACATAGGATTGGGCCCAGACAGCACCTGCACTTTCCAAACCCTCTTTCTGCCACCAAAACCAGCACAGCACTTTTGTCCACAATGGAGACACGCATTTCACAAACATGTTGGCCGTCTAAAGAGGTTAGGTTTTTAAGGCAAATGATATGTAAGGAAGGCGAAAATATTCAAGTGGATGCATTCAATTAAAAGAGCCTACCTTAAGCATTTTTTCACTAAAAATGGTAGTTGTAGCGTAAGGCATGATGTAGTTCTGGAGGGATTTAGAAGACAGCACAAGCGTTTCTTCAGTGAGCTTCTTCGCCAGTTTCCTCAGAGCTCGTGCCCTCCTGTGAATCTGAGTCAGACATGGAAGACAGTGAATGAGATGGTGCTTGAGTCACAGCTAGCACAAGAGAGCACCTACATCCAGCAGCTCTGAAAATGTCCGAGCTTTAGGTATTGGCATAAACATATTACAGTAATTTCCAAAGCATGCCTTTTTCCTCACATCTCTGGGCTTTCACCAGCCTTTTGCCTCAATAGATATTCCAAGTCAGTGGCACTGTGGATTCACAGTCATAAGACTGTGCTATCTTCAGGTGTTAGACAAAGGAGGCAACTGCAAATAGCAGCTGCTGCAATGAGATGCAAAGACCAGAGAAAATTACAAGTCAAAGACTTACAACTTGCATATAACTACAGATACAGCAAAGACCTTCTCAGATTTCATCTCTGAAAGCAGAAGAAATGTATTTTCATACTGCAAGAAAAACTAGGAGACCAGGCTTTGTGTAACATTTATATTGCAAAGGTTTGTGAATGGGAAGGGGCTGCAGAGCCTCCAGACTGAGAGCAGCAGGGAGCAGGCAAAAAAAGACACCCATTCCATGCCCATGTCAGAGAGATCTTCAGGGTACTGCTGACTGTGGGCTATTATAAACCCAAGACATTTCAAGACAGAAACATGACTTTGATTCTCAATCACTCCTGATGATGTCCACATCCCTCTTTTTGTAGCGGTATTTAACGACACAGGTTCAATTTCTCCAGAGATAACACACAGATGGCTTTGCAAACATACCCTCATAGTAAGATGCTTTTGCTTGGCAGGGGGAGAGAAGCACTAAGAAATGCCTGCTGTCTTTTACCTGCATGTGTTTCATGTTCTCAAAGAAGTCCATGTCAGGATCATGGCGGTTGGTCAGCTGGACCAAATCCTGGAATTCGGGATTTGTTGGGAATGTCTGAATGAGGCAGGAAAGCAGTGATGTGTAGTCCTGCTGGATGCTCTACAAATAGCAAGCAGTGAATGTTAAATATCCATTGGAAAGGCTGCTACACATTCCTGCGTACAGCAGTGCTGTCATTTACAAGTGTTTCAGTCAAACGTCCTAGTTCTTGGTAACAATAAATGCACCTATTATGGACTGCATATAAATTAAAGCCTCACCTCCAAAGAATGAGTTACAACGAAGAACAGCTGAACAGCAGCAGAGAAACACAGTTAATTTCTACAATTTTTTAGAATTTTAAAAGGTTTCGTATGAAGGGTAAGTTTATAGTGGGTCTCTGCACTTCTTATCCCAGTAGGGGACTTTTGAGAACTCACCCAAAAAATGCCTCATTACCCTGAAGATAGCAGGAAATGTGTGATCAGATACCACTGCCTTACCTCAGTCTTACTCTTCAGACCCCTTCTCACAGACTCCAGAAGAGTGTGATGGATTAGCTCCTTGTACTCCTCTTCTGTGTAGCTGATTTCTGCCAGTCGGTGGATGAAACTGGTCAAGCAAAGGCTTGCGTTGTCACTAAGAGCCATATCCCCAAGCTGAGTGGATGAAGAAATGGCACATAAGTCTGGTTACGACACCTTTTTCTTCCCAAAAGCCAGGACAGAACAGTACCACTGGACACAAGGAGTCCTGTAGAGACTCAGAAACTCTTAAGAGCTTTCCTATAGAAGTCCTAGTCCCAAATTAATGCCTACCACACCCATCACGCAAAAACCTTTTAGATTTACCGGTAGGCCCACACAACCAGAACATGTTACACAAATAGGAAATCAACCTTTCAAGCCTGTAATGTGCCTTTTATCCAGTACAAATGAGCAAATGGTTCCAGGGCTCACTGACAGAAAGTTGTGCTGCCCTGTATTTTCCTTTTGGGACACACATATGAAAAGGTAAACAGACAAAACTTCAAAAAGGTGTTTATATGAATATCTAGAGATACTTTCTGAATGTTATGTGGTGCCAAAAAACAGCCAGTGGAAGTAAGTTGACAATTAGATTCATCATGGACACATGGTGCATAGAGCAAGAGGAGGAGTATTCAGCCAACCTGGATGGTATAGAAGCAGTTGTGCATAACAGGGATGAGGAAGTCAGTATCCACTGTTTGCATTTCCTTGATGTGGGCTGTGATTGACTGAAACGCTGACAGACGCACATCGAAGTCAATGTCATCCAGATGTCGCTGATCAAAGGCATTCACCTAAGACAGAGCAACAAGTCATTAGTGAAAAACGACAGAAATGTAATCATACCATATTAGCGGGAAAAGGGAGCAAAGAAACTGTGCCTACCTTAACAACATCGGTAATATACTTCAACTTAGTGTCCAAGTCAGATAAAGTCTAAAAAGAAACATAAAAAACCCAGTTAACTCTTATAATTGTTAAAAGTTTGGACAACTCAAGACTTACCACTTGAGACAAAAAATAATTAAATAAAGCAGCAGCATTAGTCTTTCTCCTGATAGAACCTCCGTAAGAGCCTTTCTTTTGTAAGTTGAAGGATATGTGTTTTAATTTCCTAAGTTTGTAAGTATCTACACAGAATGTTTCCTGTGTTTTACTGCTAAGAAGTTATGCAAGTCACTTCAAAGTAATACAGAACAGCCTACTATAAACTGTGAGAAGACTACAAATAAAAATCATCTTTAGGATACTGAAATCCATTCTTATTTTATCAACATGCAGGATTTGTTGCAGTTTAAGTGCTTTACTTGGCTTCTTTTACACTAAAGATGACTGCTGAGGCTTACATCAACCAGGCTGTAAGCAAAAACTACAAATCTTTGTGCAGCTCATTAACTTCTATCACACAGAATTCTGTTACTTTCACTTCACACAAGAAGTAGATTAAAAAGGTTTTAAAAGTCATGTACAAAGATAAATACTGCTATTACTTTGCTCTTGATCTCTTAGAACAAATTAAAAAAAAGCATAGAAAGATGTAGAAATGCAGTACCTGAAATACCAAGCACAACTTATTTCGAGACAGTTTGTTCTGGATGACAGAAAAAAGTTTTGCCAGTGGTTTGAGAAAGCTTGTAGGGTTCGAGCAATGCCTCAGCAAGTTCTGCACTGTCTCCAGAATGTCAATTTGTGTACCCTGAAAGAGACACATAACACTCAATAAGTATTGAAACCTCACAAGATTATTTAATTTCCTAGGGACATAGTTCAAGACATGAAGTGAACACTGCTGTACTTTATTAAGCTCAGAGATACTGAACGAGAACAAAGAATGAGAAGGACACAATGCAATCATCAAACCTCTCAGACGTACTTGTAACCTCTCATTTAGAAACAACACAGTGTTAAGACATGACTGTCAGCATGATAAAGACTTCTTTTATGCGTCTTTCCCCATGACTCAAAGGTCAGGAGAACTAATAGAGCTTTAAAAAGAAGTCTTTCTTGCATATGTGAGATGAACATTAACAGCACCATATACTTCACTGAATCACAGAACGGGTCAGGTTGGAAAGGACCACAGTGGGTCAATTTGGTCCAACATCCCTGCTCAGGCAGGGTCATCCCAGAGCACATGGCACAGGATTGAATACAGACAGTTCTTGAGCATCTCCAATGAGAGACTCCACAGACTCTCTGGGCAATGTGTTCCAGTGCCCGGTCACTGCACAGTAAAGAAGCATCTTGTATGATCTCTCAACAGATATCACATGTGGTCCCCTAATAATTCACAGATTTAAAGCCCCAAAATAGTACCATATATGGTTTGCCTTTGCCTTTCATCCTGCAGCAGACTAATGCAGCACTTCCCAGTACTACACACATACTACATGCTCAAACATATGTATTCACATTGCTCTCCAGATGCTGTAGCTTTGGCTTTGGGGTGCATCAAGTCCACAGTGAAGAAGAGCAATTATTTCAAACACTGCGAGGAATTTGTTGGATTGACTACAATGACTAAGAAAGTAAAGACTGCATTATAACTTCTGCAGACCTTCCCTATGAAAAGGGGGAACAGAATCAGTCTGGGCTCTGGCACCTCTGGGTGAGTAGCGCACATCAACATGGAGTAGCACCACATTCTGAGTAGACTACAAACACATGAAGACTTGACTGCAGGCTAATAATGAGAAATGTCATGCAATCAATAAGACTTTTAACTGTATCTTAAACAAACAAATATACTTTATTTAAGGAAAAACATATTTAGTAAGGGGGAGGAAATAATTTTTACCTACCTGCTCCATATTACTCTGATAAAGGAAAGGGAGGAGAAGGCTCACAAGCACTGAATTCTGGCTCTTTTCTTGTATAAATTTGCTGATCCTGCAAAATTGGACAAGGTAATTTACTCTTTTATATCATTTCAATCACCAGTACAGAGCAAAGAAGTCTGTCAGCAATAGTGTCATTTCATAAGGCTTTGTGAGCCTATCCAAGATAACAGAGTGTACCTACCAAATTCACAGTCCCAACCCAAGCATTCAGTTCCACATGACTGCAGGCATTTCTGCACCTTTTTCTACCCTCAAGAGATATTAGCTTTGAGTACCAGTAACAAAACCACCTAGAACCAACTTCTGAAAACTTATCACCTCAGCAACTTGCAAGGTCAACAACAGATCCAGGAATTTACAACTGTTGCATATTTAAAAATTTTGAGACACAGTGTTATTTAATTTGGAAACTATTACAATAAGCCTCTTTCTTCCTCCCTCCTTCCAGCTTTTTAACGGTTTCAGGCTCTAAGAATCACTTACTTGGAAAGTATACTCAGCTCTTTGCTGACTTGAGCTCTGTACTTCTTCTTTTTCACCTTCTCCACATTTAACATTGTTTTGCTGAAGTACTGAAGTATGGCAGGGACATGAGGCAGGACCAACCTGCAACCTAGGCTGAGGGGCTCTGTAAGAGATACAACAGTTAGCAACACCCAAGAAACTCTGCTGCAAGAAATCTGAGGGAGATCCAACCCTATACAAAGGGGAAACTAGGATAAAGGAGGCTTCATTAGTGGAAGAAAAAGTAAATCAGAGCTATGAACATGCAGGGCAGCTGGTGGGTGGAAAGAAGCACCAGCACTTGCTGAGACCAAGTTCAACATGTCTGAAGGGATCAAAGAAAGCACACAGCACTCTCCTCACAGATTTCAGTAACAGCCCTCATAAGTGCTGGCTTATCGGAACGTACCAAGGACATGCCTCAAAAGTAGTAACATCTCCTAAAATGACTGGACCATTTGTAGACGTGGTTTTCTTCATTCCACCACTGACCTCTTGTGTAAAATCAAAACTGCCCTAACAAGGGCATACGCTCCTTTCCACTACCTTTGAGTGTTGCAGGTTAAAGATGTCTCCACAGTATCAAACACAGCACACTACTTTTCTGTCTACTAACTCTCAAAGACGCCAGGTCCTTCCTGTCAGGGAGCACACACTAAACATCAATACAGGATCACGTGCATACAGGAAGGGGGCCTTTATATAAAATGTGGTGTTAGGTGCTGACCCAAGTCAGCAATGTAGTTCTTGAACCTGTATCAGTCAAAGCTTCACAGACAGAACAGGTCAGCATTTCCCTCTTCAATAGGAATCTTCCCATGCTCAAGATGCTGACACTCAAATGTGGATCTCATCAGGCAAGCAGGACTTTACACTTCTTGAGCACAACATGACAAATGTGTACATTGATGTTTCTGTCTCTGCCAGGAGGTCCTCTTCCCCAGTATTCTTAGCCAGTGTGGACAACCTCACCATGATCTAACAGCTCCATCTGAAGCACCCAACAGGTCTCTCAGAACTCTCAGGCAGGCATACCTTCTGTCACGTCTCCAGCGGCCGTGACAACACAGTCAGTCACGCTCAAACTGGAAACCTGCTCTGTGGGTTCAAAATCTGGGCTGTTGAGAAGGCTATCAGCGATGTCCATCACAAGGCTGGATGTGGCCTCAGACAGATTCTTGGCTGACAGCACAGCAAACACATTTGTCAGTATATCACTCTCTGGATGATCTGGCTGCTGCTTGGCCAGCAAAGGGAAATACCTGAGAAAAAGATATAAAAAGGTCCACTGAAAATGAGGTTCAGAATTTTCAGCTTGTAATTCTTTTGTGCAAGAAGTCACACAAAAAATAGTGACTGTCTTCCACGTCAACCAAGAAAACAGTGCACAAAAACCAGAACAGTGTAAAAATACAATGAATGGAGGGTGAGAGGTTATCAAGTCCCTTTTCTAATCATTTCTCCACAGTCTGAGTCTCCTCTTAGTCTGCTCCTAACCTAATGATCCAACACAATTTTTAACAGAAGTTGTATATAAGGTCTTCATACCTACCAATGAGGTGTTTCAAAAGAAACACCAGACACTTTAGCAAAGGAAAAACAGTGAGTCTGTGGAACAGGCAAAAATCACTCAAGACAGTTGAGCTGGAACTTCTCACAATGTCTGTACCAAAAAAAGCTCTTTTACAACTTCCAGTAACAGACTCTCAGTCACAGATTCTACGCGGAACTTGCCAAGACTCTTTCATAACATAGAAAGAAAAAGAGACTCCCAAAAACATGAATGAAATGATACGTTGTAATCTGGACTTTCCACCTCGCAGGACTAAGAAGTCATTGGCCAAGATGGACATATCCTAAGAAGTCACCTAAGAAGTCCTCACCTGTCAGTTTTGGCTGCACATGTGCTTAGTTATCAATATATGCAAAAAGCAGCCTATTAAAAAGTGAATTCTTGCATAAACCAGAAAGCCTCCCAGTTGCTTTGACTGCTATCAAAAGAATGAGAGTCTAATGGAAAAAGAAAATATGGTTTTGGACACAATTACTCACAGCCTGTTAGTGTGCTATTCTTTGTGATTTATGTATTCAGAAGTACTTAGGTTTCTTTGCCAGAAGAACACTTACCTGGGGTTCTTACTCCAGGTGTGAATGAGTTTGAGCAGAAAAGTTGGAGAATACTGACTCTCTGAAGCCAATCTGCAGACCTGAGGGAGAGAAAAATCAGATACCAATGCAACATAAGTAAGTAAAGCCACCTAGAAACCTTATCTCTAACGAAGACCTCACATTCTATAGTTTACCTTTTTGATAAAGTAATTTCAACCTTTTATAATTTCCCAACTTCCTCAATATTTGTCAAATGACTCCTTAGATCATCTCACTCCTGTTTATACAGTATTCCAGCTACCATTTTTGCCCTCCCCTTGAAACTGGATTCCCATGATGCCTCCCCTTTACCGCATACACTTAGCAATCTCTCTCAGACACATCTATGAAATCTCAAGCACAGCATCCAAAACTCACTCCGCCCACACTTCCTATGCCCTAACTGCAGCACTTGGTCAGTATCTCCATGGCCTCACTGGAGAGGCTGGAACATTGCATCCCATGAATGGGATCTCCTAACAGAGTTCTGTGTCCAAAACAACTCCACCTCAGAGGTGCCCAGCCTGAGCCTCACAGAACAGCTGCTGCTCCTTCACGACTGGACACAGGCTAAGGTGACCTAGTGCACCCTCCTCTCTGCCACCCAACAGGCTCCACCCAAGTCACACAGGTGGATTTCCACCATGACCACCACTGGACAGGCGGTTGGCAGGCCACCACTAGTGAACACACAGGCAGAGCAGGCTCCAGGGCATTCGGGGGCAGCAGGCAGAATGGTGCATGTGGGGTTTGGACTAGCTCACTTTGCTCAAGACCTGTGCATAACAGAAGAGAAGGCAGGTCTGACCATCATAGCCAGGATCTTAGAAATCTTCTTCTCCTGGCCCAAAAGCTGGTAATATTATTGCCCTGCATAAAACAGAGATTTCCTGAATGATACACAATGGAGAGTAAACCATTAATCCAGTCCTGCAGGAATGCTGCTGTGCAGGCTAACAAGCCTCTGCAGCAAAATCCTGGGCTATGAACAACAGCAAATTCCAACTGGAGGTTCAACAGGCTTAAAAAAATTTGCCCTCTTCACAAGTTTTTACACACTTCAGTTCCATAGTTTTAGAAACGGAAAGCACACAAGTCAAAACAATTCTTTTGCCAAAACCAAATCTTCATGAAGTTCACCAGAAAAGACTCCAGAGGGAGCTTCTGGATCGTACTACCATCCAAGCTTCAAAACCGTCTGTCTTCATGACATATATAAGGACGAGAGGCATTTTAACTACTTAGCAGCAATAGTACATCTTGTTCAGAGTTACTCAGAATTTGCACATACTGTGCTCCCTGAAAGCTTTAAGTGCTTCACTGACTTAAAGCCTGAACTGCTCTGGAATTGCAAAAAATATTCACTGCTTTTCCCACGTAGCACCTTGGCTGTAAGGAACATGCACTTCCCTGCTGCTCAGCCCAGTGCAATATGCACTGCCTGGTACTATGATTTTATCTACTGTTTGTCCGCATAACCACACTACACATCACACGTTGTTACTGGTAGAGCAGAGAAACAGCGTAGGAGTAAACAAACACAGTATCTAGAGAAGCAGCTCTGTATATCACAGACTGTACCAGTGCTCTTTAACAGGCTCTTCTGCTGCTTGGAAGTTGGATACCTCAAAAGCGTCTGTGGAAGAGCACTCCTGGAGTCAGCCCTTCTGACTCAGTTAACCTTTTCATGGACACAACTGTTTTTAGAGCAGAGACAACCCAGCAGCTGGTACAGGCACTCCCTGACAACCCCAGAGACACTGCATTGCCAAAGACAGCACAATTTAATTTTAAATTCTGTGGTCTCTCTGCCTCACAGCAGGGCATTTTCCAAGCTCAGAGGTGATCTGAATTTCTCTGATAAAAGCCACAAGCCTATGCTTAGTCACTGTGCTCACACGGAACTCTCGGCGGGCAGGCACAAGACCACACAGCCCACTGACAGACCCTGCTGGGTCCTTCCTCTCCTGCAGTGCCATTTGTTTCTGCAGTCCCCTACCCAACTAGTGTCACATAGAAAAGTAGTAAAGTGCACCTAGAAATGACTCATATTATTTAGCTTCCCTAAAGCATCTAAGGAAGAAGTTTGCTTCTGTGGTTAAAGAACAAAGAAATGGCATCCATTTTATTCAGATGAATTAATTTATACTTTAATCTGTGACTTGATTATTCCAGGACTAATTAGACATGAGCCAAGAAACTGGCCTTGCACAGACACACTGGGATGCCAGAATCTGTCCAAGGCCACATCCAATCTATCAATGGACATAGCTGACATGATGGACTCCAGCACAGCTGGAGTTTTCTGCATGATACATGTTTCAAACAAGTTATTTGGAAAAACAAGAAATACTTACCTGAGGCCATACCACAGCATGAAAAACTGCATCTATCTCTTCCACACTAAAGCTGTAGGTCTCATAATCAGAAAAAAACTCTGCCACAAGCTTGAGACCAAGACGTCTCAAATTCTTCAGTGGATTAATCAACCTAGGTTGGACCTGTAAAAAAAAACCCAAAAAACCCAATCCAGTAAGACCTTAGCAGAACAACTACTAACTACTTGCTCTGAAATTAAATCCAGCAATTGATTGATCACATCCAGTTATATCCTTTGCAGAAACTTCTGTTTCCTCTTGTAACTTGCTCACGGTAGCAATTTACACCTCAGAGCTGACCTAAATTTTTCTAAAAGGGTTCCTCCACTAAGTCAGTTACACAGGACTCATTCAGCTCATAAAAAATTCATGCTGATAGGTTTAACTCAGTAGCATCTACCCCTTTTGGACACAATGCAGAAAACTACACCACAATTAATTAGATTTCCAACCTTGACACTTAAACAATTCTCTTTTACACTTGAAAGGACCCAAATCAGCTCTCCAAAATGAAGTTGCACACTGAAATCTGGGAAGAAAAGAAATCAACAGACGAAGAGCAGGGGGAAGGAACAGAGAAGGGAAGAATGTGAATTATGTCTTCCAGCAGAGTAGGGTGGGGGCTATAGCATTTAGTTACAGGAAGGTGCTTCATGTACCCATTTAATAGTTATGTTCCATAACCTTTCTTGGGAAAAACATTTCAATCAGGAAATTCATGCACTGCTTCATTCTGACTCTCCTCCCTGAGAGCAGTCTTGACCTGAGTAACCTATATTATTACCATACTGTGCAATGCAGCTCACAGCACGAGCACATGAAGTAGCGCCACAGTACAGAGGTAATGAACTTCAGTCTCAGAAACAACAAAGCTACATCAGAGCAAACAAAAGCCACTGTCTGATACTGGAACTCCTTTGGGTCTCCAATTCATATCATGACCCACGACACAGAATCCAAAACCACAGGTAAAAAAGAGAAAGAGGAGATGGTGGAAAACGAGCTAATCAAGCTCTTGCAATCAGCTTCCAGGTGGCAAACTAACTGTTTGAAAGCCCAAAAAAAGCACAAACCAGGATACTATTGCTAATGGTGACCTCCAAGTGAAGTAATTTTGGTTTTCCCACTGTTCAACCACCGTAAGAGTTCTCTGAGATCAAGCCTTTGAGAGGACAAAGAAACTCAATAGTGGACACAATCAGCAGGTAATGGTAAATTAATAACTTGTCTTAAAAGTGGTTGAAGTTGATGCTTAACTCTCCAAGCGGTATCAGTCTGCAATAAATTACTCTCAAACTCCAAGAATGTCTTCTAATTATTAGTCAAGATAAACAGATTTCTCACACTCTTCCTTGAGCTTTTAACAGCCCCTAGGCTAATGAAGTGCTAAATTAAGTTCAGACAAACAACAGACTATCACTCCTGACATTACACAACCATGACAGGATTCCTGTAGCAACTCCAGCAAAATGCAGCTTTCCTTGCAGTTAATGAAACAGCTTTTAGAACCCCTGTCTCCTGTCCTCATTGAAAACATGCAGGCATATGCAATGCACTGCTGAAGTCAGACTATGGGATGCTGATGTCCTCAAATTTGCTCATCCTCCTCATAAATTAAGACAATTACAAGCAGCCCACAGGCAACTATGAGACCTTGGGTACTGCCTATTGCAAGGACTTGCTTTGTTTTGACAGATTTTTCAAAGTTCTAACCTCAAATGCTCACAGCTGGGTCTTGGCAAGAACATGCTCATGGTGACAAAACATTCATTCCCACTTGCTCAGCCTGTCATCTCGTAGCTCCTTTAAATGCCACAAAGATGATGATGACTGTGCAGTTTGCTCCTTTCCCACCTAATATATGAGCAGGCTCTGCACCAGGAAGACAGAAAAGCCTGTGTAACTGTAACTCAGTGTTACAGTCTCTGAGCAGCTGGCAACAGACCCGCAAGTAGCTGGGCTAGAGCTCAGGGATGTCTGCGCTGCCCCCCGGTGTACAGGGCAGCAATAAGCCAACATGCCCCACTTCTGGGTACAATCAATCTTTAACAGGATGTTTTCCTCACCTGATCCCTCCTGCATATACAGCCATTGCTCAGCAAGGGAAAAAACATTTGCAGTGCTCTGCAGATACCTGGCTAAGACCCAAATGGTAACACCGGATTAGTATGACTACTCCTGATACAGAGTTGAAGATGCTTCTAGTATGTGGAAAAAGCATTGCTGCTAGCCATGTCCTTCCTGTGTCCCATGACAGGAGACACTCAGGGTAGATGATCACTCTGTTCATCCACAATGCTGAGCTCCCCTGAGGCCTAGCTAGCACTGCAACTAAACACCTCATGGACAAGGTTTGCTCTAATGTCTTCAAGCAAGGAACTTTAAACCCATTCTTCCCTTGCTCAAATGTTTTATCTTTGCAGCCACGAAACTCCATCTTTAACGCAAGTTTCAACTTCCAGACATAAAATCTTGTTACATGTTTACAACAGAACATTTATCTCTCCACAAAACAGGTAGGAACAAACAGAAGGGATCGCCTCCAACTCTCACTTCAGTAACTCAAACAAAACCACAGTTCAAATCAGTTTTCTGTACATTAACTCTGCCTGCACTGCTTGAGCTACTTTTAGACAAGCATCACTGGCCTCTATTTTGACAGACTTTTAATTGCTAAGCTTCATTCCACAATGACATTCAACTTATCTTTACCTGAAACAGTAAAGCTCTGTTTATATGTGTAAGCTCAAAGGAAGAGGAGAAAAAGAAACTTAATTCACATGTTTGTATATCGTTTGCATGTACTGTACCTTCTCTCTTTGCTGGAGGATGCAGGATACCACAGCAGTCATGCAGAGCAGAATCTGCAGAATTTCAGGCAGGTAATGCTGGATCAAATGTCCCATGTTTTTCAACACAACTTCAAGACCATTGAAGAGGCTGTGCTGACGCCCAAGAGGCAGGACTTTAGCTAAATCCAGCTCTGACATACTTCGAAGGACTGCAGTCTGGCAAGGCCCTGTGGTAGGCAAAGGAACAGCAAATTATCTAGGGAGGCACCATGAAGACACTCACTACCGAGAATAATTTTTCAGTGAAAAATAGTGGAATTTGGCCCTAAATTACAGATCCTCACAGTCAGATTTTCAAATAAGAACACCTCTGTGTCTCCATCTCTCTGACACTCAGATATCTCCCACTGCTACAGAATCAGAGCACCTTACAAGCTCTCTTTACAGCTATGATACTCATGCTAGCCTATGATGCCAGCCACTACACACTCCTGGCCTGCTACAGCTTATTTGCATAGCTGCAGCAAGTTGTTCAGTTTTTCTGACCTCGGACATAGAACAATCATGCTTTGCAAGGAGCAACTCAGGGGAAACCGGGGCCTTACCAAGGGTTTACTTGCATCCTTTCAAGGCACGGTTAAGAGACAAACTGAGGCACGTAAC
Source organism: Donacobius atricapilla (assembly GCA_013397315.1). Lineage (NCBI taxonomy): Eukaryota > Metazoa > Chordata > Aves > Passeriformes > Mimidae > Donacobius > Donacobius atricapilla. Next base: position 275,573 of record WBMY01010607.1, on the reverse strand, counting down.
AGTACTAAGCACATTTATCCTCCCACATCTCTACAGGTCAAGAATTACCACACCCCCGGTTTCTGTGGCCTACCTACCATTACTGAATTGCTTCACAGCTTCAAAGAGTAGATCCAAGAACATCCGTATCTCTTCTGGCAGTGAGCCAGCCAGAAATCGCAGAACGATTGACATGCGAGTGCTCGCTGAAGACTTGCCCTGTGTTTTGCTCCCTGTTTTGTTTCTCATTCTGCCATAGAGAATTCTTCAAGAACCAAAAAGAGGTTGCATTAGCTTTCAGCAAGCCACCCATTTTCCAGCCTCTTATTCTGCAGGAGAAACTCAGTTTAAAAATATTCTCTAGTCAAAGTTCTCCTTCAGGGTCTCCACTGAACTACTGCATATTGTCCAAAAATATCTTAGTGAAAGACCAGCTTCTGCGACTACCATGGAAGCTCTGCTGGAAATTTCAGGTATAAAACTGGTTACCTTGCAGGACAATTCGCATCACTGCAAACAGCTGGCAACACTCAGTGAACTGAAACATCCTCACAGTTCTCTGTAATCCTCAGTAGAAACAGTACTACCAAAATGCTGTTTTTAAAGAAAACACTGTCTGCATAACACATTACGTAGAAGTGCTAATAAGGAAACTATACAGACTATTACAAACTAAGTCATCAAACTATACCATTAACCACGGATTTATCTCAACTGTTCAAAATGAGAAGCAGTATTACATCTCTCTGCTCATGGTACTACTCTGCCGTGAAGCTTTTGAACTCACACTTCAGAACACACCTCATAAGAACAGGGATGAGATCTGGTCGATGCTCTGTTTTTACTACTGTGGTCTCCTCAGAAATACTGAAATGGACTATCTCTTCTTTAAAGCTCTTGTCCTCCAGTAGCCTTTGCAAATTCTCCCTGAGAGTAATAAACATTATTTGAGTAATAAACATTATTTGAGGGCAGGTAGGGTTATAAAAATAGACAGATAGACACACAGATGCATCTATATCTAATTACCTACCTATCTATCCTTGCTGTATACAAAATATTAAAGTACTGTTTTCTCACCCTTTTATATAAAAAACTGTTTAAAAGCAAGCAAGTTCAAGCTAATTTCGTAGACAGGTAAGTCCTGGACATATTCAAAAGAAATTATTTAACCACAAACTAGTTTTATACTATCACTTTCTTTGGGTGGTTATAAATCATCAGTGCAAAAGACATCTTTGAAAATGATGGAACTACTAACACTACTGACACTATTCTGGGACAGAATGGAAGTGGTGCTATTTTTCTCTAAACAAAAAAGAGACACTGATCAATCTCAAGACCTGATTTCCTCTCTTATGTATGAAACATATAGTTGGTTAAAATTAAACTTTACATATACGTCTTCAACAAATACAGGACCCCAAATAAAACTGACCCCAAAGCAGGCTTCTGATATGACAGCAGACTCATTCACCAAGGCTAAAATAACATAAAAGCTTTTACCTGTATGGCAGTAGGTGAGGATGCTTGTATGTCATTATACAGTCAAGAGCTATTCTCTGTACACTCTGGTCTTGATGAGACAGTAACTGCAAATAACAGAAGAAAGAAAATGAGTCCCCATCTAGGTGGCAGAAGTGCTTACTAAAAATAGTGAAACCAGTATAAAGCCAAGATGTGCATGCCCAGCAGCCACCCACAAAAATAGTTGCTGATGGTCCATATATACTTTTCCTTCCTATCTATGTGGGACAGTTATAGTATTTGTTTTTTCATCGTTGTCTTTTGGACCACTATGAGTTTGCATTTATCATCAAAACCAGTTATCAGCTGTGTATCTAAGACTAGATTAAAAAGCAGGCTACCCAAACCATTCCAAGATACCTGTATTTTTTTCTTGTGACAAACACAAACTACTCGGAAGACTTGCTTTGCAATGTCTCACTGAGATTCACACTCTCTTGAAGACGACTCTTCATAATCCAGGTACTAAACAACAGCAAGTAGTGTTCACAGCACCAAGACTATCTGAGTTAAAGAAGTGTTTGCACAATGCACTCAGGCACATGGTTTGATTCTTGGGGTGTCCTGTGCAAGGCCAGGAACTGAACTCAATGATCCTGAGGGGTCCCTTTCAACTCAGCATATTCTGAGATTCATTAGGACAGGGAAAACAAGTTGAGAAATACAGATCATTTCTCCAGGCAGCATCTTTATCAGTTCTTCAGTCTCATACCAAATAGCACAGGCATGTGTCATCAAAGGTTGCCTTGCCATGATGTCCCTAAGCCAGATGGACACACCAACCACAACAATGCATATACTGAGACACAGAAATGCAAACAGTAAGTGATAAAGTAATCTTTCTTCTTCTGCCACGCTGTTCTTCCCAAAGTAACTTGACCTTTACACAACTGTCCGATATTTTGCTAAGAACACAGGCAAGCAAACACATGGATCAACTGTTTTCCTACTCTGAGACAGACTAAAAGAGTGGATCTCTACTAGAGATTCTCAAATTCAGGGACTAAGGAATGGAGCTTTCAAGACCCACAGCCTCAGAAAACACAAACTGGGAACGAAGAGAGCAAACCCCAATGACCTGAACAAATTCACAAACTGGGAACCAACGCAACCCTGAGAAATTAAAAAACAAAACTGTTTTAAGGACTGTAAAATAAAGACTTAGAATCCCTCTTTTAAGTCATACTTTCAACAATTCTTTCAGGGAAATCCCTAAGAAGAGGATCAAGCAAATTGAATATTCTTCAAGAAGAAATTACTTTTCAGATGGTTGATGATCTCTTGTACATACTGGCCATACTCTTAGTACACTAAGAGTACTAAAAACACTATATAGAACAAAGACTAATCCCCTTAGATCTTCCCCAAGCTTTGGATTCTAAATCCTCCTCCAGATCCTACAGGAAGTATAAGTAAAACAGATATCCTCTGCAGCCACTCTTCTACCTTGCTGAAGACTACTACTAGTCTGCTGTAGGCAAGTTTGCAAGTGCCACTCCTGGTAAACTAAGCCAGGTATCTTAAGCAGGTCTTTGCCTAAGGTGCTCATTTCAAGTGATGCCTGTTACAAAGGGCTCTCAAGGACAGCTCCTTTTTCAGCTATCACAGCTGAGTTCAGAAAATGGCAGGTCTCCTCAGTATTAGACACTGCACTCAAAATAAGAAAGAGTTGATTTATTAGTAGCAATTCTAAAAGTAAACTAATAGCCTCACCTGCGTATACAAGGCATTCAACTTCTGCTCCAGATACAATGCACGAGGATTTGAGAATTTTGAGAAAACTTGTAAGTGGGCTATTAGCTGCCTGCAAAACAACACAATTATTTTTTAAAGTATCCAGGAGACAAACAAACAGGGAACTTTAATTAAAATTCGTTAATAAGAAAGAAAACAAAAAACAACACAAGAGGATCCCAAGTCTTCTGCACTATTTCAGACATAGCAAGAGGTGTCCTGTTCCCTAAGCAGCTCCCTCCAGCTGCACACAGAATGCCTTTAATTCAGTAGCACTGGGTAGGCTCAGTTTTCTCATGACAAAGGGGTACAGTCAGGATGCAGCTTACTTCTCTCTGCCAGCTCAGTCTAGAACACCAAAATTCTGTAGTTATCTTTTTGTTTATTCACTTGTCCATAACTGGTGCCCATATTGATCCTACCAATGTGACGGGCGGCATTCAGCCACAGACTGTACTGGACTTAACGCTGGGCTGCAAGGACAGATGGGAGTCAGTTCCTCTAGCGTTAGCAGGGTCACCTCACATCTGCCCCACTTCCTCTTCATGGAAAGGGTCAGAGAAAACCAGGATAGGGAAGGTGTAAGACCTCCACTATCATGTGTGCTGTGGGACTGGTAGAAGCTGTCCTCATTCAGCTGCTTCCCCTGCTAATTTACACTGAACTCTCCAGACACTTGAGCTGGGCCACCCTCCTCCATGGCTGGGCACAGACAAGGGATGAGTAGGATGCCTTCCAAGAACCCCACAGGGCGCCTGGGGCATCAGCGCACCCTCCCTGCTTCAGCCAGGCCTCCCGGGACACAGGGGGCAGCCCCACCAGGGAGTCCTCCCTTGGCACAGGCCTGACCTGGGAAGGGAGGTCACTCCACAACTCATTAACACATCCCTGGTAAATATTTTATGCCTTTGTTACAGCTACTGGGACCTAACGTTTCCACTTCACTACATGGATGTTTTCAGATGGAGGTTGGGAAAACAACAAAATATGCTGGACTGTCACTGTATTTTAATTGCTGATAACTTGCAGATACAAGCCAGAATCCAGGAAAAACATGAAACATCACAGGACACCTGGGACAAAATGACACTTTAGGTCACATATCAAATACTTGTCTTGGTACAACATATAAGGTGATATTTTGAAGTTCTCTGTCATTACAAGAGCCATCTTACAAAAAAGAAGTGTCAGAATATAAATCTTTGTGCTGTATTTGTAAGGGATATTTGACAGAGGCCATCACTGGGGAGAATTCATACAAAGTGCAACCTTCTCCATGTACTCAGCACTGCAAAAATGACATTCAGCAACATGCAGCTTCAGCCTACCAAATAAAAATCTTGGTCCCTAAGAAGACAAGATTTATTTATAATAAACAGAAAGATCCCAATATTAGAATACCTAAACAAATAGTCTAATTTTTTGAAGCGTTTGGCAATGCCCACAGTTTTCAAAGACTAACAGATATACAAAGAGAAGCCAGGGAATCCAGGCACAAGAGTCTCTGCAAACTTCAGAATAGCTTCAGAATACGACACATTTTTTGCTTAAAGTAAAACACACCATAGACTGGTCAGCAGGTAACAAGATAATGATAAAACCTGGGCAATGTATTTGGACTTTTAGTACTGTACAGGCAGAATTTCTGACTTGTAATCCACTGAGAAATGATGAAGCACAAGTAAAAGAAGAAAAAGTAACATGTACAAAAACACAGCTTGTATCCCAAGGTGAGCTGCTGAATCTGCCTTTCCACAAAAGCAGTAGCAGAAGAGAAAACTAAAAATACTTACTTAGCAGCAGCTCTTCTTGTTTTCTTTTTTGGTACTCCTACACTAATTGGTTCCCCTTCTTCCTTTTCTTCTTCCTCCTCCTCCTCTTCCTCCATAGCAACATCACTCACCTCTTCAGCAGGTATTTGTTTTGCTGCTATGGTACCATTTATTTTCCGTCTGAGATCCTGAGATGGAGCCACTAAGGAATCTGCTGGGTAGTACTCATTTCTGTGTTTAAAAAAACAGATGGAAGAAATTAAGAAGCATAATATTTTTCAAGGTTTCAGGGCAACAACAACAACTAAAAATGTCACCATTATTATTATAACATCTTACTGTCCATCATACTGTCTGATACGTGCACACATACGCAAGCACACCACTGCTTTCCCTCCAGGGGCAGAAATTTGAATCAGCCTCTAACAAGATCAGTATTTTCCCCATCCCAGGAAAAAACACTTTGGCATTCTGTGATTTCAAATTAAAGCGTATTTTCATTAAAGACGAACTTTATTTCCACCAAAATGGAAATTTTATTTCCACTGAAATCACTCCATAACAAAGTAACGAGACTGTGACAATGGCAAGTCAATGAATGAGAGACTGAGCAGCAGAGACCTACTGGAAGCTTCATTTCAACCTGCTTCACTTCTAACAGAATCCACATTCCAATTAAAAGGTTATCTCAACTGCAAACAGACATGTCATCAGCCATGCATTCAAGAAATGAAGTCTGTAATGGGATAGCCAGTCTTAAAGCTCAGCAACACATTGAAAGCAATGTGTCCTCTCAACCGAAAAATAAATCTTACTTACCGAATGAATCTCAAAAGAAGTGGAGAAAGTTCCCTTGATCGAGGCTCCACTCTGTCTGGAAACTTATCCAGTGCTTTCCACAGTAGAAAACGGTAATTTGTGTGGTCCAGCCGTTCACTGCAATCTGTTCTACTCCTCAGCTGCTCCAGAAAGACAGTCCCCACCTCTCCTTCTGGCATCTTCTCACTTTCTGTTTCAGCAATGCTCTCCTCCTGTTCATCTAGTTCATTTTGTAGCTCCATTTCTACAGAAGAGATAAGAAAATGTTTTCAGGTTACTTCATAATCGCCAGTAGCAACGAATCCATCCCCCATTACAAAAGCAATACATTTGGTGACATGCACCTGTTTAGACACAACTGTACTTAACACCGACCTGTAAGACACGCATTGCTTAGAAAGCATTCTAGGATGCCTTGCAACCCTGCCACAGGGTTCAGTTGGGCTCAGTTCCCGAGAATAACAGGGAAGTTCACAAACAGCTGTGTACTACTGACTCTATATTGAAATATTAGATTGCATACGCCCAAGGGTAAACCTCAAGAGCACACACAAGGACTGTCTGCACCACGGAGCAGGACGATGGTCTGCACCATTACACAGGTTTTGTCACTGTTCCTGTCTGAGCAGTGCCAGCCTTAAGCAAAGATGAAACTGCTGCATGGTATCCCACAGCCTGCAACTCCCTCCTGCAACGAACGGGGCCTTTTCCATCTACTGCCTGGTATTTAGGACATGAGACACAGCTTTCTCTTAAGCCTCTCCACTCCTGTCCTGGACATGGCAGTAGTACTGGTTCTGAATTTCCCCCATTGCACATAAATTTGGGGCACATGAAAAATAGACACATAATTCACCATTAGCTGGGTTACAATGATAACCATGCTTAGGAAAGGTGACTTACCAGCATAGGTAGCAGCCCTCTCCAAATGTTCATACAGGACCTTCCAGAACTGTTTATTCTCCATTTCCTTTGCATGAGAACTAACAAAGAAGAATACAGCATGAAATTAGAAGGAAGATAAGAAAAGGCAAGTGTCACTCAGCTAGTTAACAACTACCACAATCGAAGGCTTTGATCACTGCTTTAATGTGGCCATTGGGAGATAGGACATCTGCACAATGCATCTGTAGCACTTCCTTGCCTTTTCTCATGGATCCCAAATGTCAACTGTTATTAAAATAATCTGGTTGTATCCCATGACTTCAAATGAACTCAAATTGAGTAAAAATGTTATTAAGCTTTCTACTGACTTCTGTACAGTAAATCATATAGAGTCAAAGGAAGAATTAACATGGACATATCTTTTGAAGAGCTGGTTTAATTTTTTTTTTAATTAATTCACTGGTTTGAAGAGGAAAATCCCATCTTTTTTAATCGTACAACAGAGGAAGGAAAAAAAAAAGAAGATAAAAGTCATGCTGAAAGTAGCCTCTAATTTTTTCACCATGGTAAGACTTCCCTACTCTTTAGTAGGATTTAGAGTTTCTCCAGTAAGGACAGAAAAGTTGGCAGATGAGGAAACTGAGAGGGACTTCTTGTTCCTTTAAGCATTTGTGAAACATAAATCAGATCCTACTACCTCTGACTAAAAATTCTGATGCTATTTGACTGTATTTGTTGCTAGCTTCCTTTAAAGTAAGAAAAATCGGGAAGTAAGTTGAAGAGTCTGCACTGGTTGAGATTTGAGAGATCAAATTAATTTCAGAAGATCTCACATGAAGGTTCTCATGTACAAATCTGTCCAAATTAGACATTTTTTACCTCAGCTTCTGTTCACAGAAGAATGAAAGGAACGTCCCATGAGATAACTAGAGATTGCAGCATCCTACTGCATATACTCACGTTATAAGTTCCAGTACAGGATCCCAGAGAGGGCTGAAGTTAATATAAAGCATTCCTAGTAAATATCGAAGAGGTACCTACAATAACATACAACACCTTATTGAGAAGCAAAAAACAGTAGTTAAAGACCAACCAAGCTCCTGTAACCTTTCTTCCTCTCAAAGATGAAACTTCTATCAAAGAAGTTCTCAGGAGTGCTACAAGAGATGAAGGAAGTCACACACATAATCATTCCTTGTCTCATAGCTTCACGTGGAAATCTAGAACCCATTTACTGTAAGCTACACTGAGATCTCATAACTATACCAAAAAACATGAGTATGGAAAAACCAGTTCAGCATAGATAATCTGGACTGTCTTTCTCTCTCCAACTTCAATGCTGCCACAGCAAAATGAGGGACCTCAGAAAGAAAAGTTTGCCCAGAGGAGCAGTCACTGCACAAGGCCTAAGAGCATGTCCTCTAAACTGGCTCCTCCCTGTGCTGAGTGAAGGAGTGACCTAAAATCCTTCCTCATGGATATGAGGCCCCCTTTAGCTGAGCAGCAGAGGAGATTTAACAGTCACAGGCATAAAAGATTCTACCGCTGAAGCAAGATCCAGAAGCGAGGTCACCAACAGACAGTGGGAGTCCTACCAATGTTCAACCACACTGAGGACATGGCAAGGTCACGAGTTTAAATTTGTTCACAACTCGCTTCTCTCTGGAATCATTTGCCTTCCTTTCCATGACATCAAACCCAGATTAACCTGACTGTGAGTTATTTATCTAGGTACCACTGTTGTTCTACTAAACACAGTACTCCTGAGGACAATGGGAGCAGCGATCCCTACTAACAAGTAATTTTTATAAAACCTAATCTGGGAGTTAATTGGTATTTCGATGCACTCTCATTAAAAACTCTGCAATCCATGTGATGGAATAAGAAATAAGTTTCTAGGAATAAAGGAATGTGACAACTGCTTTTTGACAATAAATCCTTACCTCCTGCAAAGATCCTCTTGGTATTGCAGGCTGCACTATGTCACATCTTAGTTTCCTCAAATGGAGAAGCTTCTCTCTGTAATCATTCACTGTTGCTGGCACAAGTTCTGCTTGGAGCAATATGGCAAATACTGGCTGGAATTCCTCTGTGCCATCACCCTGAACAAACAAGTAACATGAATTCTATTAGACTACCTTTATCTCATTGAGAAGTACTTCACAAACAATGTACAGACTCACAGCCATTCTGGAAAAAAAGAACAAATTCAAAGGACTTGCTCTGGTTTCCACCATTTAGACACACATCTGTAAACACCAGGAGGTGGGGACAAAGAAATAAAACTGGAATGTGAAAGCACAAAAGCAGAGGACCACCTCTACCAGACACTATTTGTTTCTGCAAAGTGAACAATATTTCACACAAAACACAAAACATAGATAGTTTTGAAATGTTCAATGAAAAGTTTTAGCCCTACCTCAATCTGTGTAGAAGGTGGATTATCAAAATGGTTTAGAATTCGAACCGTCAGCAGCCGGACCTATTCCAAGCAGAAGCATATGTCAGGCAATATAAACTGACACATACACACCTACAGAGAGGTTAATGTTTAGTAGGGCACATTGATTTCACCAGGTTCATCTTGGAGCTGAGAAACAGATGAATTCCTGTAGTGTAGAAGGCAATTTGAAGTGAATGCATTATGGTCCTGCCCTGATTTACCTCCAGGGAAGAGGCGAGGCTGACAGGGCTAACAGTTAACCCCTGTTAACTCACGCCCCATTGACACAGGTCTAAGCAGACACTACGGTCTCCTTTCAGACTTTATCATTTAATTAAGTTTACTTATGTTTTATTGTTAAAACGTAAATTCGCATGTGCTCAAAACAGCAGATTACCTTGGAAACACCAGTGGAAATATTAGGATGCAACTTCTCAAACAGGTCCATTAGGTTGCCTTGGGAAAGGGGTTCCTGGCAGCCACATAATGCCAGCCTCGTGTAATAGAGATCAGCCAACAGCAACACAGAGGGGTCTGAAGGGAATGTGCTAGAAAAAATGGATGATATTATTAGCATACAGAAAACACTCCAACAACACTGGTATTTAAAAATAAGGTAGTAGTGATAAGTACAACATTAAGGGAAAATTCCTCGATTTCAGACTCTGCTTGCACCAGCTGGCCAGTGAAGTCAGATTTCACCAGCACAAAGACTTGCATCTGCAAAACCTAAGACAACCCAAGAGGCATGAGATTCCTCCTTCCTGTTAATAAGGCTTGTCAAACTGAGACTTGCATGCTGGACACACAGCTGCAGAAAATATATCTGCATATGTCACGTGAGGCTACTGCTACTGCCCAGGTGCTCAATCAGTGATCAACAGAAGAGAAATAATCTAGGCTTTAGGTGAGACCCCAGGAATCCTGCCTCCTCACAGAGAAACTTCCTTCTGCTACCTTACATCCCCTGCTCCAAGCAGGTTTCACATCCCCTGCCCTGAGCTGGCAGGAAAGTATTAGGCTAAAGCTTGCTGCCAGTAACTCCTGCCTGATCTGTGCAAGTTTTTTTATCTCCACTGTGCCTCAGACATCAGCACCAGAACTTCCTGAATGAACAGGATGTTTTGAAGCTCAAGCCACTAAAGACGTGGAGATGCTAGAGAGAGGTTAATGGCCTTCCAAAATCCCTCCAGCCAGACATCTTTTTTTGCTAATTATAAGTTAAATAGAGTCAAAATAAATAAAAAGGAGTATACAAAATCTCCTCCCATTGTGGAGCAAGTACAAACATGGATATGTAAGGACATGGTGGAATCCCAACACCAAAAGCAAACTCAGGCTTTTGACACAGCTCAGAAGGTGCTGTTCCTGTATCTCTTATCATTATAATGCACCACAGAATGACTAAGTGTAGCATTCCAAAGTAAATCTAGAACCAGTGGAGCACTCCAACGTAAAACTAGAACCAACTTGACACACTACCCTTCAGCTAAGAAAGCAACAGTTTGCAAAGAAAATGCCACTGAACAGGAAGTACATCTACTTGGTTCTCCAAAAAAGTGCCTACAACTTTGCTTCATTACATAACCACAATACTGAAGCAATGTACCAACATAACAGAATGGGCAGCACACAAAGAAGCATTTAACCAGCTCCTATATAAAGGCAAAGTCAATTTTTTGCCCTACCAGAGAAAACCATGAAGCACCATAAAACAGGCAGAGTTTACTTACGTCACCAAGCTCTTGACACGCTCCACAGGTAACAAATGGAGTACTTCAGCAGACTCTACCAAACTAAGTAGAGTACTTACAGCTTGGCAGGCTACAAATAGGTTTCCTGGAGCAGAGAAAGAACAAGAACATCTTGTAAATTTACTCAGCTCTCAGTGACTTGTGCTTGTATGGTGCCTGCCCACCCTGAAAAGGCTGGAGTCAGAGAAATAAGGCAGCATATGGATCCCAGAACTGGTATGTGTATTTTCTAACCATAACACATAATCATAACACGTAAGAGAAGTACTTCTCTGGCTATCAAAGTAAGTGCTTCCTCCAGCAAGCCATCACTGAAAGCTGTGACAGCTCCCACTTTGCATGTTTCCATCACACTCACATGTGCAGAAAGCAGGGATCTGGAGCTAAGCACTGTGGCAGGAGTCGCAGACAGCACTCTGCTGAAGAGGAAGAAATGCTGCCAAATTGATATTAATGTAGCAAAACCAAAGCAGAAGTACATACTGATGCCACCACCACACAGGTGCCTATAAACTCTAGAACTTTGGCAACGCACTGCTATGTAAGATCTTCAAGGCTATCCCATGTACCCAAAGAGTGAGTATATATTAGTGAATGGCAGGTGGGTTTGCTGAATTTTGTCTCCTTCCTAAACCTGTCAGACTCCTTTATGGATGGAGGGTGTCCCATGAAACATGATAGCCAATGTCCTGCCAGGTAAGAAAGGGCAATTCCTTTCCCCTCACGTTTCCAAGTTAGCAAATAGGTTGCTTTAAAAAAATAAAAATAATTCCCCTCCTTTGTCTCTTTCCAGGCTGAAGAAATACTGTTCCTAAACCAGGCAAATTAAAGAAAGTCTTTAAAAGATGTAACTGTCTTACATGCTGCCAATGGAAAAGGGAAGTGAGCATTCACATCCTGTTTATTCCTCTGAAAACATTCCTCTATTCTAAGTTGCTTAATTCCCCAGTTACGTGCCAGATCCTGCTAACCATTAACCTCCAGAAGGAGCTCCTCAAAGACAGAAGAAACATCAAGTAATGACAGGAGGAAACTTTCTGCATCTATAGTGAAAGGACAGTTCCCAAATGGCAATCTGCATGCCCTTTGGTAGCAGTGTGCCGATGCTGGACAAAAATAGCAGCTTCCACCTCACTATAGACACACCTGTGTGATCAATAAGTGAAGCACTTCCATACTGGCCCTGAAGAGCTGCCAGCAATAACTTGCTGTTGCTCTGACCCAGTTTTCAAGCCTGTTTCCTTGCACTCCACAGCAATCAGAACACCAAAAACATCCAGTTCTGGAACTTGCACTTTGCCTCAGGGCTGAGGCCAGGAAGGTCAAATGGAGCACAGGGCTGGGAGCCTTGCACAGGCAGTGAGAGGAGACTGGAGTCCTAGTAGAAGATCAAGGAATTGCAGGATTCACAGAGGTAGAAAGAAGGCCAGAGGGTGAAAAAAAGCATCCAGGAACCCTAGTTTGGGAGAAGGGTGAAGAAAGCCAAGCAAGTAAGTGTAATATGGGACAATAGGAGGCATGAGTATAGGACTGAGGATGCATTTATTTTCTTTTCCCTTACCAACAAAGGAAGAAATAGCAATGTGCCTCTGGCACACACACAGAGCCTGAGCAGTGCTGCTACTACTGCCAGTGAAGATGAGACCCAAGAAAAGAAATTTTAAATATTCCTTTTTTAGGCTAAGTACATTACCAATAAAACAATCATGACAGCATGAAAAACCTGCAAATATGATAAAAGAAAGACCTAAATCAAGAAGGGTCATGCTTGACAAAACTTCTTTAAAGAAGAAAAGGCAACAGCTGACTGGTGGATACATTTAGGAATATTAACAAAGGTATGGAAAATGAAATGACAGCCCTTACAAACAAAGGAACAATGAACACAGCCTGGGGCACTCTAAAGCTTGTTTATAGTTTCTCACAAGGCCAAACACTTTCTAGCTCCATGAGTAACAACTGTCCTGCTCTATGCAGGCTCAGTTAATTTTTTTTTTTCTGGCCAGAGAGGGAAGACACCCAGTGATCATCTATTCCTGGAGAAAAGATGCAGCATTTAGAATTGGTGGTGTCACTTGGGTCAGAGATGGTGGGCTGGTTTTGGCTGGGATAGAGGCAGTTTTCTTCATAAAAGCTGCTTCATATGGAGCTTTGTTTTGGATTTGCGCTGGAAACTGCTGGTAACAGAAGGTTAACGATTGTGCCTCCTCCCAGCCTGCCACATACCCTTAGCTAAGCGTGGCAGCACGAAAAGCAGAAAAGGCCTCAGCAGCAGCAGTAGGCTCAGCAGTAACAAGAACATCTCTGTATTATCAACCCTGTATTCAGCCCAAGTCCAGAACACAGCCCCATACCAGCCACTGTGATGAAAACTAACTCTACCCCAGCCAAAACCAGTGGAACACAACAGGGACAGCTGACTCCACTGACCAAGGAGATAAACCCCATCATATGGCACCATGCTGAGCATTTAAAACAGCAGGAAGAAGCAGGCATGGCATTTGTCTTCCCAAGTAACTGTTACGAGTGATGGAGCCCAGCTTCCCTGGGGATAGCTGAACATGTGCCTGCCCTTGGGAAGTGGCAAATGAATTCCTTGTTTGCTTCACTTGCACGCATGGCTTTTGCTTTACCTGTTAAACTGTTTGTATCTCAACCCATGAGTTTTTTCCCTTTTACCCCTCTGATGCTCGCCCCTAATCCCTGCTGAGTAAGCAAGCACCTGTGAGAGGCTTAGTTGCTGGCTGAGGTTAAGATATAACCATCCTTTCTGGCACCCAACATGTGGCTTGCAAGGTTAGAGATAATGATAGATTTGATTGCAATGTGCTAGATTGAACCCTGATTGATAGCTGTTATTGCTGTTTAGCTATTAATTGGCAAGCTTCTGTCCCTGCCATCAGGCTTGCTCGTCTTACTGTATATTAACAGCCACTGATCATTAGTGACTGCTTTTTGCTTTCACAGCTGTAGTGCTGTACTGCTTATCATCCCTCTCTGCCATGCCTGGGAACATTTTGATAACAGCCATGGCAGTGCACCCAGGTGGGCAGGTGGCCAGGGCAGTGCTGCTCTTTTTGTCCTGCTGTACCAGCCAGGCTGGAAGTCCAGAGCAAACTTGAGTCAATTGGACTGTGACCTGTGGACGAGTCCACACAGGAGCAGGACACCCCAAAGCATCTGTGGCTATGGTTAAGTCCATGCCAAAGTAGGTACATCTCAAAGCAACTGTGGCTTTAGTTATCTCTGTGCTGCAGTAGGACTGAAGGAATTGTGACCCAAGCATAAGTCCATGCTGGAGAAAGTACACTGGAAGCATCTGTGCCAGTGGGTAAGTCCATGTTGCAGCAAGTACTCTGTGAAGCATCACCAGCTATGCATGAGGTCATGGTGGAGCACCTCAGAGTGTGTGGCCCCAGACAAGCCCACGACAGAGCAGGTACACTTCTGAGGGAGAGCAGCCATGGGTAAGGCCACATTTGCAGCAGGTATATCTCTGAAGGCACTGTGGCCCATGGCTAAGGCTGCCTTGGAACAGGTGCACCCCAAAGCACCTGTGGTGATGGGTAAGTCTACACCACAGCAGATATACCCCAAGAAAAACTGGGACTCATAAGACTCCACTTGGAGTAGGTACTCCCCAAAGAAGACGGTACATAAGTCTAAACCCAAGCAAGGGCAAGGGGAGGAGTTCATTGCAATGTTAAGCACTGTGGCCTGGCCCAAAAGGACTGCGGTGGAGGCTGTAACATATGTAATTTTAAATTGTTGTAACCCATTTCAGTTGCATGTTGTAGGAATTACTATAGCAGGAACCACCCAAACCAGTGGAGGACAAGCTTTACAAGAAGCAGTGGAAGTGCAGCAGTGAATTAACATGATCGGAGTCTGGTGGCAAACAATTCCACACAAGACACTAACTCTCCTGTCCTGAGCGACCATTGTAACAGACGGAGCCCAGACTCATGGACTAAATTAACTCAGTGGATATTTGTGGAGGTTGGACTGGCAGGGACTGACAGTGAGTTGACCCTAGTCAACAGTGAAGTTGGCATCAATCTGAGCTATGGGAAACGAGATGCTAGGAAGGGTTGTTAGGTTATGGCAAAAATGGGATTATGGGTATAGTTATGTTAATGAAGTTGTACCATATAAGGTTATGTTCTGAGTTCTTTGCATATGAATGATTAACGTTTTACATATAAGGTAATGTAATTTTTCATTGTTTCGCTATCCAGGATAGAGTTTATATATTGTTATGTTTGCCCCATTGTGGGGTCTTTTGAGGTTGCCCCATACTGTGTTTGGCTTACGTTCTTTTGTTGGCTCAGGCTATTATTAAAGTTATTTTCTGGACTTACTCAATTGTTCCAATCCCTATTTCAATTGCCACCCCAGCTGGTCTGGTCCTGTCACATTGCCAGTGACAGATATTCTGTGAACATTTGACAGGGGTGGTCCACAGACTAAGGGAATGATATTATATCAAAGGATGGGAGGGGAAGGGGTGGATAACGAGGTTGTATTGGATAGTGTGGTACCTGAGCATGACATAAATAGTACTGAATAACAGGCAGAGAATGTGCTGGTTTTGGATGGGATAGAGCTGAGTTTCTGCACAGTAGCTAGTATGAGGCTCTGGCTTGGATTTGTGCTGAAAATCGTGTTGACAACACAAGGATCTTTTTGTTATCAGTGTGCAGCACACACAAAGCATCAAGGCTTTTTCTGCTTTTCACATCAGCCCACTAGTGAGTGGGCTGTGGGTGCACAAGGAGTTGGGAGGGAACACATCCAGGACAGCTGATCCTAACTGACCAAAGGGATATTTCAGACCATATGGTCATGTTCAGCAGATAAAGCAGGCAATGTTCAGAGTGATGGTGTTTGTCTTCCCAAGTCACCATTTTGCACAGCAGAGCCCTGTTTTCCTGGTGATTTCCTGCCCACCCATAGGAAGTGGTAAATTAAATCCTTGTTTTGCTTTGCTTCAGTGTGTGGCTTTTGCTTTAGCTATTAACCTGCCTTCATCTCAGTCCACAAACTTACCCACTTTGACTATTCTGATTCTCTGCCCCATCCCACTGAGCAAGTAAGAGCAGGTGAGCGGCTGTGTGGGGCTCAGTTGCCAGCTGGGGTTAAACCACAACAGTCTTTTTTGGCACCCAACACAGAGCTCAAAGGGTTTGAGATAATGATATTTAATTGGAGTGTGCTAGGTTGAGTTTATAGCTGTTACTCATGTGCAGCTATTAACTGACAGATGGTAATGTCCTGAACTTTGCACTATAGGTTTGAATTGGAGCTTATGAGTCAACAGTCTCTCCTTCACTTGATAGCTTCAGCCTGGATTTGGTTTAGACAGATTTCCTTCCTCTTTTTTCTCACTTGCTTCTTTTCCTTCCCAATTACCTCTGTCTTTCACTATGCAGGACATCTGTCACCCCATCATTATTATGAAAAGCAAACACAGAATTGCTTCCTGGACATTGTTTCCTCCCAAGTTTTGCTCTTCTAGTTTCAGTCAAGCTGGTAAGTAAATTTGGATACAATGCTACCACTATTCATTTTCATGCTTCGTGCAATCAGAAAAAAGCTTTTATTTTTTTATATATCAACAAAAAGCAAATAAACACGAAGTAACTGTAACTGACCTTTGCAGAGGCTTCCTTTCTCAATGGCTGTGAAGAGAGAGTCTATAAAACTTGTCACATGAGGCACAATGTGGTCTTTGTTCATTGGTCTGTTCAAAATAAATGGGGAGATTTTTATTTCTGTTACACTGACAGCTACGTATAAAAGCTTTCTATTACATTTATCTCTGTTAAATTACAGGTAGCTCATTCCAAGTTTGAAACCAACACCAAAATACTTTTGCTATTTCTACTTCACAATTTAAGTTGTAGCATTCACTGCATCTTCTTTCTAACTAGACCTTCAATAATTACTGTTGAGAGAGGATAGTGCTTAAAAGACACAAACTGGAATTTGTCAAGAACATCTCTATATACTAAAGCACCAAATTTAGTGAGTAGGCAATCAAGAAGCTGATATTCTATTCCAGTCTTTACTGTTGACTCATGGTATTTCCATGCAGCGCTTGTTTTTGTCTTCTGACCCCAGTTTCTGGCACTAGCAATTAATTGTCCTTTCCTTAGTAAATTGATTTGTTAGAGAAAGAGAGCTAATAGGCAGTAAGAAAGTAGACAGTATTACTGAAATACATGACAACAGTACCTTAGAACATCCCTTACCTAATATGTGGCAGTACAACTAAGGCAACCCAAGACTGTGAAAGGTCAGTGATGTCCTCCTTCTCTGGCAAATGCATTAAAGATAGTACATGATCCAACACTGGAACTTCTGCCTTTTCTCCTTGTCTTTTACTTGTTTGTTGCCTTGTATTAGAGCTAAAAATAAAACCAAACTTTTTAGCAATCCACCACCACATATCGGAGATTGTTCCTTTTCCTCCTATGATATTCAAAATTATGTTGTCTACTTCTAATAAAAAGGACTTGCACAACAGAAGGGGTTTTTTCTACTCAATGTCCTCTACTGCACAAAACATCATCTAGTCATGCTGAAGACGCAGCACGTCACACACACACAAACACACACTCACACTTTGATTAGAAGGCATGAACTAAAACTCTACTTTATTTGAAAGTCTGACTCCAATATCTAGTATCTCTAAAAAGGCCAGGGACTGGGGGAGAAGGTTGGCACCTCTCCCCATCCCATTGGTCAGGACAACTGTCTATCAGCTGTCCATATCTCTAAGACAAAGAATGTAGACTATCTTGAAACTATACAATAACATTGGCTGTGTTTACAGACCAGAGCGTGAGAAAGAACTCAAAACATGAAACTGTGAAACAGAAGAGAAGGCTGAAAAAATCAGGGCAACAGCACAAAATATGGCCCACAAGAAATGTCAGCACTTTATTTCAAGTTCAAATAATATGTCTAGAAGAAAAGACACTGGTTCTCAGTTGGGCACCCTCACAAATGGGAGATACACCTCAGGAACACCTGAGAGCCATATACATGATGATTGTTAATAAACCAAGATAACATTGACATAGATGGATGACAGAAAATAATCAGTGAGGTAAAAGCTTTGGGAATCAAATGGAACCAAAAGGTGATCCCAAATCAACAAGCCTATTTGCAGGCAGAAAGGGTGAACACCATACTGGAACATATGAGCAGGAGTCCTTCACACTCCATGTGCAGCAATCTTTCCATTCCACCCAGTGCTTGCAAGATCACAGTCAGAAGCCTGCATAGGCGTCATCCTTCAAGAAATACATAAGCTCATAAAAAGCCAACAGTAAGAATCATTACAGGCTTAAGAAAAAACATCTATGAGATAAACCTCAAGAAATGAAGATTGTTGATCCAGAGAAAGACGACATCAGACATGTCTGATGATGAAAGCCTACAATTTACAAACGCTGGATGCAAAGAGTAAGAAATATTCTGCTCCTTATGTTTCCAGTAGATAAGATAAGCAGCAACAGATTTAAACTGCCGTACAGAAGGTTTAAGTTATACACTGAGGACTACAGAAAAAACCCCATAGACCCCAAAAAAAACCCCAAAAGCTGAAAATCCCAAATAAAAATAAAAAACCAAAACAAAGAAACAAAAAAACAAACAAAACCCCCACACCTGTGTAAGTATAAAGACATCAAAGTACTGGCACAGACTGCCAGAGGCAGCTCAGAAATCTCCAGAACTGGAGTATTTAAAAACTAGGTAGGAAACAGGGTATGCAATTCTTGAGATGTCTCCTGACCATAATTTACACAACTGACATTGAAAGAGCACAGAATAAAGTCCAAGCAGGACCAAGGTCCTTGCAGCACTGTACTCCAAACCACTGAAAAAATAGAGAGATCAAGAAACAAAGAAAACAGGGGAAGAAAACCAAATTTAATCATTTTGACTCAACCTTCGGTTCCCAAAACCTCAGTGCTTCCACTGTTATTAAATAAAAATAGGAAAAAGCCATACAGAGCAAACTGCTTTAAGGAAATATAATACCTTATACAAAAGGCAATGCAAAGTCAAAAGTTTTGAATTAGCTGAGTTGGAATTACTAGAAAAATCGTTATTATTAGATTAGCAATGGTCACTCTGTGCTTCAGTGGTTACCCCTAATTCTTCCAAAGAGGCTCCAGAGAAAGCAACTACTCCATTGCAAACAAGCTAGGTTTGCAACTAAAAGCAGTCAAGCTGTGCCGGCACAGCGCTGCTTCTGCATTAATTACATGTCCTTTGATATCCAGCTGTACTCTATAGAAAAACTTTAGTACTGCTGCCAAGAAAGCTCTGGGCCAAGACACATGCATACAGGAAAAAAACCTGGTGCACAGGCAGGAGGTTAGTAACGATGAGAAGCTGAACTGCTGCAGTCACTACGAAGATTAACTGCCAAGAGATGCAGTTTGCATGATGGTGTAACAGATCCCCATTATACATGCAACACTGTTCGTATCAGTGACCACCTTTACAAAGCAGTATCTCTTCTCATATAATTTCAGAGAGTAAAGTGATATCCTACTATATCACTTGGTTTGCAAATCTGCCAGCAATGCTGCCATTTACGCAACTCTGGCAAATACTGGAAGGCAACTTTAATGTGCTCTGCACTGCCTTCAGGCCTAGAGCCACACAGACACATCTAGTGTTAGCTAAACTTGACAAGTCTCACCTGACAGATGCTTCAGTGAAAACAAGAGGATATTTTTCAAATGCCATTGAACCAACGGTAGGAGGCTCTGCTTTCACCAAAATGAGTTTAGCCAGAATTGCCACAGCCTCGTCCTTTGTGACAGCATCTGTGCCAGAGAAGCAGTGTTCAACGTATTCTAGAAAGCATGGGAGAAAATGCTGAAGAGACAAAAAAAAAAAAAAAAAAAAAAAAAAAAAAAAAGACAAACGTAGAAAGTCAAAGATTGGCAAGTCTCTTTAATCATCATCAAATTCACAAAAAAAATAATCACAGGGAAATCCAAATGCTCACAAATAAGCCAGCAATACGTCAGACTTATCAGTTCCAGTGCCCCTAGACACCAGCACACAGACATTTTCTTATCCCAGCAGAGACAGCAATTTAATGCAAAAACTCATTTTGAACCAAATCCAGTCTTATCAGAACATTCCAGATCCTTGACATGGTTTTCACCTCCCACTCCCTTTAATTAGATTCCTCCCAGATGACCAGTTATAGGGCTTATTCTCCATTTCCACAGTTTATCCGGAACTCATTCTCTTCCTCCCATCCATAACACGCTCACCCTCCTAAGTCCCCACAGACAAGCTTCTTTTTGTGAACAGATACCTATCACCTTCTCCAACCCTGAGACCCCTTACACAACTTTAACACAATAGCAAAAGTAACCTCTTTCCTTCTTATCAGATCATGCCAGAAGTTTAAATAAACATCATGTCAATACACAACAATCCTTCAGCATTCAAGGCAGGTAAATATACTGTGGATTCTCCAGTTGTTCCCTTTAGCAACAAAAATAAACATAATGCACAATCACTTCCACCTACCCTCTCAAATTGCTTCATTGTGAACATTGCTTCAGAGAAGTCCAAAAGAAAATGCCATTCAAATCCACTTGCAAATACCTGCAACATGTAAGTGAAAGGTTGCAGAAAGAGAAACATTTCATAGTCAGCTCTTCACTACCCAAGGGACATTTTTTCTGGTATACAAATGAAGGATGCTTAGAACTCTGAGATACCCTGCCTACCTCTCTTGCTAGTTCCAGCACACAGAGAGCAGCCTAGTTTCCAAGTGACAATTCAGGTACAGAAATGCACAGTCTTTTTTAACAAACCCTACTGACACAACCCTTTTTGACAAACACTGCTGGATGTGACTGTCTCTGTGCAAAGACAACGGAGCTATCTCTTCAGTGTGCTATGGAAAATATAAGTTGAAAGTTCTAGGACTGCAACACAGACACACTAACTGTTACGAAAAAGCTTAGGCCCAAAACATATTTCAACTCGGCATTTTTGCTGTGTAGCAGGTTGCAGAAAGTTTACTACCTCCTGGGGAGAGTGAACCTCTGTACTTTTGAAGGATTCCAAACAGGAATAGTCCTTTGAGACACTCAGGATCAGTACTCCTCAATGCCAAGATAAAATACACACCCAGATCTCTTTCCCAGACCCTTCAGAACATAAGGACAGCTTTAAGCCTCCTCCAGTTTAACAGAAGCCCACAGAAATATCCTCAAATGTTTGAAGAAGTCTGCTGAGAAAAACTGGCCTCATGCCACAGTTACAATCAATCCTACTTCAGCATAAGTCAACACTGAAAACCAGATGAAATTTGATCTTTTTTAAACAATTGCAAGTCTTGCTTTGCCATTGTAAATTGCATGGCATTTTTATTTCAAACATTTTTTCACACACACACACACACACACAGAGTAACTACAGTCCGCACTGTTAATTGCAAAATTTTAATGTACTGTAACACAAAAACTAAAGAATCAGACTCCATAGTATAATCTCCTGTTAATCTTTGCAACACTACATTTGATAGGAATGTATGCAGCTAATCATGTCAATGCTCCAGGAACAAAGATAGTACTGAAATATGCTTACCCGTGTACTTTCTAAATCAAAACTGCACTCGTGTGAACCTTGTTCACAAGGTTAAGGCATGCTGATTAAATGCTTGGAAACTTAAATGAAAAATGTATTTTTTTTCTTAAGTTTGACATAATGATCTGCTTTATCACCATAGGCAGGACGTATTCTTTCACTGTTCTTCCTTTCTCAACAGAGGCTGTAGGTGTTTGAATCAGAGCCTGGATTTCATTGCAATGATATCTGCCATGGTTGCATTGCTATAATGACAGCCTGTGCAAGACTGCCAGGCGATCCCAAGACCCTCAGACTTTATTTAAGGCATCGGGAAGCTTCTTCATTATCTGTGCATAAAGGCTAAAGGGAACCTTATAGCCTATTTTCCAGCCTGAAACAGAGTGTCCAGAAATCACCCTGATCTAGGGAATTTGAAGACTGGAATTTCAGGTATAAGCAGCAATCCTTGTTACCTTCTGAATAGCCTCCTTGGTCAATGAATCTGGCAACAAAACATTTTCAGCCTGCAGGAATGCAGAAATGGTGTTTAGCAGCATCTTGCAGCAAGATGATGAGAGATACGGTGTTTGTAACATTTTTATTAAAACCTGAAATGAAAAAGAGAGAACTCATATTTTTCCATTAAGATAATGATCATCTGGTCTGAACGGCCTGGACAGTCCCTCGACCAGGAAAGCGTGGAGTTCTAAGCTTCAGCCCACAGAAACGAATCCTAATAGTCCCACTGGAGTTTGAAGGCCCTAAATCTACCCTAATGGGGTCAAATGTATGTGAATTTGGCAGAACCACTCTATACCACTGATATGGGGGAGGTCTCCTTCACAGCGGCAGGAACAGACTCATCTTTCATCTTCCCCATTCTTCATTTAAAGTTGGGCTACACTAACGTTACAATATATAGAGGTAAAATCTCACAGGATCAGAGAGGTAGCAATATTCAAAATATATGTCTCTGTTCACTCAACTCCAATCCTAAGCCCCGTGATGCATCAGAAATGTGTACAAATGCTTCAGCTGACCACATCTCTTCCACAGTCAACCGATGCTTCTCTAACACATCTAAGGGACAGTCTGACCTACCTGACAGACATCTTCAGGCAGTGAGATTTTAGATCCATTTGCATGTTCCACTAAGATCAGATAAGCTTGCAGAATCCTTTCCATCTGCTCTGAAGCCACAGAGCAGTTGACCTTAGTTATTTTCCTCTGCAAATCTAAGAGTGACTCCTGTTTAAATAAAATAGGGAAATGAAATGCTTCAGAAAAATGAACAGACTCTGCTTCACATACTTCTATTTGAAGGACATTCTAGAGAAACAACATTTTAGCTGCCCAACAAACTATTGTTGGCTCTCTCATATATATTCCACAAATTAAACCATGCAGAAACACTGTGAAATTTCCCTTAGGTAAAAACACATCCCAGGTTCCTTGGATAGAAACACAAGAAACTCCTAAAATGAGGGTCTCCAAAAAGGCCAACACTTGACATACAAAATAGGAAAGAGAAACATTGGGCTCCACACCCACGATGGCTTGGAAGCACCCAGCTTTCACTGGAATTATCGAAATTTAGGTACTTTTACACTTTATGCATCATTTTGCTAATGTTGATGCTGAAAGATTACTCATATAACGTACATTCGATGTTAGTGTCTATTCTGTCCAGAAGATATAAACTCCTTTCCTCAATCCCAAAGGATATTGGTTCAGTTCAAACTGAACCCAATTTAGACAGCTATCACAGATGACATGACTATTTCCCTCTGAGCAAGATATCCCCATGCATCCACCAGTTCCCAGGGTAAAAGAAAAAGCCTAATTAAAAATAAAAGGAAATATGCCACCAATTCCCAAGATATCATACCAACTGCAGATACGGAGTCAAAGAAACCTCAGGGATACACAACATTCAGAGATAAACAAATCTGTAGCTAATGACAGTCAGGTAAAAACTGCTTATCATATAGGGTGAAGCCCGAGGAACAGGATGGGATTTTCTAGGAAACTGGTAGTCACAGGAAAACAATCTCAAGAAGGAACCAATAGGAATTATTTACCCATGCTGGAAGGACTACCCTAAAAAAGCTCATGTGAACCATTTCCTGCAGCTTCCCATTTCATCCCTCTGAGGAGCACAACTGACACAGTCTGTTGTCAGTTGCATGAGGCTTCAATCCCCCATACCAGATGTTTGCAAACTTTTAAATATTGGTCAGGTAAGTAAAACACACTGCTGGGCTGTGTCATTGCAGATTATTCTACATCACCCTGATCCATCACAGCACAGCCCACGGCACTCAGTTGTGCTCCTTCAACCAGACTGTAACCCCCAAGCAGCAGCACCCAGACTGAAAACATTCTAATTCGCAGTACTTGGCTACAAGGCTCAAACTTTGATTTCCAGCTTTAACCCAACTCTTTGCTTTAAAAAGATCTGTAGGGCAAAAAGCTTCCCTTTTACTGTTATAAAGTGGTTTTGAACCACCAATAGTTCAGCAACATAAAACAAGGACTACATTCCAGCAAGGTTTCTGCAATGTGTGCAAACCATCCTTCCCCAGCAATCTGACTGAGTTCCAAGTCTCACTGACAGTAGCTCCTTCCTCACTCACAGAACAGCCATCAGGGTAACTCTGAAGTTAAAAAGAAAGGGCGGAATTTTTCCCGCAACTCTGTATTTTATGTTTCCAAAACAGAGAAAAACCCAGTTCTGGTCCAATGAAACACAAATACTTTCCTCAGTAAGTGCAGAATTTTTTCTCAGTCACTCATGAATAAAAAAATAATAATAAGAAGAAAAATAATCAATGTACCTCCAGGCACTTGAAGACAATGTCAAAATGCTCCTTATGGATATGCACTGCAGCTGATCTGATCATTTGCTCGAAGGCTTCTCCAACAGCTAGCCATGGTAGCTCAATTTCTTCTTCAGTTATCGGCCCAAGCTTCAACAGAATTAACTTCATAGCCTGCACAGGAAAAGAGCATATCATGTTCTTACACTTAGAAAATAAATCCAGCAATCCTAAAACTAATTAGTGCAATGTATTGTTAAAATACTCCAGTGATTTCAATTCTTCCTAGAATGACTACAGGGGAAAAAATGGTTACCACCTAAAATGTGAAATATCAGCAAGAAGTACAACTTCACCATACAGGAATATTGCAAAGGAACTATTTAAAACAACCTTCCGGTCTCAAAAAATATTCTTAGAAGGCTTTCAGATCCTACTAAGTAATTACCAACATGCTTATCACCAAGGATCCACTGAGGTGAAGGAGGAAACACTCAATGGTTTCAGTGAGCACTGTCTAAGGCCTGTGTTGGGGGTTAGATTTGGTTTTTTTTTCCTTATAGAATTTTTCCCCATAAAGTAGCTGGGAGACTAATTACTGGGTGATTATGGGTGCTTGACCGGAACAAAAGAAATGACCAAAGGGTGTATCACTGGGCTACACCCTTTTTTGGTCTCAGGGAACTTTTTCTCTCCGAGGGAAAAAGGTGATACCACGAGGTTTTGGGAGGTAAAGGACAGGGGTGGGGACAGTTTTCTCTCTCTTGCTCTC